>CM066578.1:24865453-25105453 GCA_033816785.1 Picus viridis
GATAAAATAAAAAAGGAAAGTACCATTATATCAGGAGGAATATAACTGCAAAGTCTTCACAGGCAATTAGCTCCAAGAATATTTTATTTATCAAGCCCCCACTGATTTATGCTTTCAAGGTACTTTTTGCAATCAATTTTGGTTCTTAAATTCACAGTCTGAAAAAACAAACAGACAAAAAACCCCTAACAAACAAAGCAAAAAAAATCCCCACCAAACCACCAAATAACTAGCCAACCAACCAGCCAACCAACCAATCAACCAACCAAAAAAACCCTAATCCAACAACCCAAAACACTAAAACCCCCACAGAAACTATATTGTATGCAAAATACAGCCCAGAAAGTTGTAATTAATAATTTATATTAAATAAAAATCTTGACCAAAAAAAACCCCAAACCAGTAACTACTGCAATAAGCAATATAAGAATTTAACCAAAGAAATCACTGTTCAGAGAAAACATTGACTTTGTATGTCCATACTTGTCTTTGGATGACAGTTTAATATACTTTATATTCCAGAAGAAGTGATCTCATTAACCTCGGGATCTGTGGTCCCAGGCCTACTCATTAAGTATTCACCAAGGTCTTTGGTATAACTTTATAGACTTACTAATTTTTATTTCAGCAAATGTGCTCCCTCCTGTGAGTGTCTAGCAAATGTATGCCTGTGGTGGGCTAGCCAAACACCATGAGCCCTAGTCCTACCAGCAGTGGCAAAGTAGATGTGACCCTATAACAATGGTAAGAATTATGGAAAAATGGGAAACCCCCATTTATCTAGGACCCTTGGAAAGTCAAGGCAAAGTTTACTTCTGGTCCACTGGAAGGGCTGAAGATTCTCCCCCAACATTAACTTTGCCAGACCAACTCAGTTAGAAGCAAATGAAGCTGTATTTACAAGCAAAATCTACACTCTACAATGGAATGTAATGAAAAGGTACCAAATATACAGTATTTACAGTATTATACAGATATTTACAATTAGCAAGCAACACAACCACCACCCCCATCCCCTCCCCCTGCTCAGAGAGACCAGGGAAGCCATTCCACTGCCTCCCCCTACCTCCCTGTCCCAAGAGAGAAAGGAGCAAAGAGAGAAGCAGTGGGTTAGACTTAGCCAAGGCCAGCCAAAGCATGCAGATTATCTCTCCTGAGTGAAGCAAAAACGCTGAGATCAGAAGAGAAGAGAAAAAAAAAATAATTGTTATGGTACAGCTCCTCTTATTCCAGATATTTACCCAATGAATTAGTTTAGAATGATGTTTTGATTTCCTTTTTACACCCAATAGGGATTTATTTATATTTTTCTATTTTTCTGCTCGAAATCTGTAACTGAATTTTAGAGGCATAGCCTAAAACCACCACAACCTTCATCCAGTCTAAGAACTGTTTTTTAGTAGTAACCCTATAGTACCTGGAATGTGCAGGTGTGATCTAGGTCAATTTACATACTGGAAATATCAAGATTAAAATAAAATAAAACCCAAATAAATCTACTGGAAAAAAAAAAAAACCAACCCAACAACTTCTATATTGATTATAGTGAGTCATTTGAACCTGGGAGGGTGAGGATTTATGGATAACACCTCCTTGAAGACTTATGGATGAATCCATTCTTCAAGAAGTGAGGCTAGTAAAAAACCTTATGAAGTTTTCTCTGGGGACAGCACTCCTTCCCAGAGTCCTGCTTTTAACCACAAGAGACAACCTCAGACAGGACTAAAAGCTGAAAACATCCCAGTAGTCTGTTCATGAGCTGCATTAGGCTCTTCACTTTCAGGCTGGTTGCACTCCAGGAATCTTATTGCAATTGCATGAGTTCATTCCAACTCACCACTAGGTTGGTACCTTGTAAGAAAGACAAAGGAATATAAAAAAGAAAGATCTTTCACTTGAAAAATATCTCCTCCTGAAGAGAGTGAACAGAGGAGTGTGTGCATGACAGACTAGCCAACTGCACATGCCCTAGACTGATACAGTAGCATCAGTTTCTACATTTCATGAATAATAAATGACTATGTTAAAGGAAGAGATCACTAGAGAGGATAGGTTGAAGGAAAGCATAAGTTAAATAGCGAGAAATGCATCTAATACTTGCATTTGCCAACTGAATCCCAGAGTTTTGCATCTCTAGGCAGAAAGAACAAATTGACCTCTTCACAGAAGTGGTGCACTCACTGAAGATGTTTAATGAATTGCTTCAGAAGCAAAATCAGTTCTGAACTGAACACAGGTATCTCAGGGAGGAAAAAGACACATAAAAGCACTGCACAAACTGCTGACAGCACTAGCTGTGTGAGAGACAATCAAGGTACTTAACATTTTAAAACACATGCCCTGCATAATAACCAATATTGCGGAAGCCTCAGTTGCTTTTACAAGCACTGAATATAGAGGAGTGCTGCTGTACTAGGATCATAAAACATTTCCTTTAAGCCTCTTGCATAAATGCATGTGTTCTGAGTTGGAGAAATGTTAACTTATATTCTTCATGTATCCAGGGTCATTATGAAGAGTGACTGAAGGAGGACTAAACAGGTCCTGGACTAAACAGACTGAAGGACTAAAGAGCTGGGTCTGTTTAGTTTGGAAAAGAAGAGGCTGAGGGGAGACCTCATTGCTGTCTACAACTACCTGAAAGTATGCTGTGGAGAGGCTGAAGCCGACCTCTTCTCACAGGTAATTAGTGATAGAACAAGAGGGAATGACCTCAAGCTGCAACTGAGTAGGTTTAGAATGGACATTAGGAAAACATTTTCACAGAAAGAGTGGTCAGGCATTGGAATGTGCTGCCCAGGGAGGTGGTTGAATCACCAACCCTGGATGTGTTTAAAGGTTGCTTGGATGTGGTGCTTGGGGATATGGTTTAGGGGTGAGCCTTGTAGAGTAGGATTATTGGTTGGACTTGGTGATCCTTAGGGTATTTTCCAACCTGAATGTTTCTATGATTCTGTGATTTTTCCCCTCAGAAGCCAAAGGGAGAGGGAGAACAGGGCATCTTGCTATGGATTTTCTACAAACATGCTTATCCACTAGTAGCTGCTGTAAGCATTTCCAGTGTTCATACCAGGAGAGAACAAAGTAACTGAAGGAGTGCAGAGAGCTTGATTCAAATGCAAAACTTTGGAAATCAGTTTCCTCTCCCATCTCAGGCTTAACTGCAGTTATGACTGTACCCAAAAGTGTACCCAAAAGTGTACCCAAAAGAAAGGGGGAGAGGAGAGTGTCTCCACAAGTTCAAGGCAGTATTTCCTGCAAAAGTAACATGAAACCTTCTGTAACTCCCCTGAGCCATGGGGTCTGAGTCACAGAATCACAGAATGTTAGGGGTTGGAAGTGACTTCAAAAGATCATCTAGTACAATCCCATTACCAGAGCAGGATCATATAGACTAGGTAGTGATAGGACTAGGGGGAATGGAATGAAGCTGGAGGTAGGGAGATTCAGGCTGGATGTGAGGAGGAAGTTCTTCACCATGAGAGTGGTGAAGCCCTGGAATGGGTTGTCCAGGGAGGTGGTTGAGGCCCCATCCCTGGAGGTGTTTAAGACCAGGTTGGATGAGGTTCTGGCTGGCCTGATCTAGTGCAGGGTGTCCCTGCCCATGGCAGGGGGTTGGAACTAGATGATCCTTGTGGTCCCTTCCAACCCTGACTGATACTATAATACTGTGACTAGGTCACACAGCAACACATCCAGGTAGGTTTTGAAGGTCCCCAGAGAAGGACAATCCACAACCTTTCCGGGCAACCTGTTCCAGTGTTCTGTCACCCCCACAGTGAAAAACCGTTTCCTTAGATTTATGTGAAACCTCCTACACTCCAGCATGCACCCATTGCCCCTTGTGCCATCCCTGGATGTCACTGAGAAGAGCCTGGTGCATCCTCCCAACACTCACCCTTCATTCATGTTCATAGAACATAGAACATGAATGAGGTCATCCTTCAGTCTCCTCTTCTCCAAGGTAAAGACTTCCTGTTCCTTCAGCCTTTTCTCATAAGGAAGAAGTTCCACCCCCTTAATCATCTTTATGGCTCTGTGCTGGACTCTTTGAAGCAGTTCCCTGTCCTTCCTCAACTGAGGGGCCCAGAACTAGACACACTATTTCACATGCAGCCTCACAAGTCAACTAATAATGCTCACCACCTAGAATGTAGACAGTTTTTCTAATGAACATATCATTTAATAAACGTATCACAGAAAAGGTGTTCAGGCAATAAGGGAGCAGCTGCTGCCCAGCTTCCAGACCATGCAAAGGCTTTTGGAATGGGAATTATTTTGCAAGAGATGGTAGCTGAAAAGACTGGTAGTAGGTTGTATAACCCTTTGTTTCTGGGTAACTTGGTAAAGTACAGAAGCATGCGAAAATCAGCTTCATCTTTCTAGCAGTCACCTGGTGCCTACATGAAGTGAGACAGTGGCTTTAGCTGAGCTTCTTCCAAGCAGCTATTTGCTCTCATTGCAAATCCAGGCTGGCTCCCTCTGGGACAGTCTCTGTGGAAAAGCATGGCAACAAATCAACATATAGCTTGAACTGCTTCCCAAGACCTGCAAAGCCTGAGTTATGTCAGGCAGGTGATGTGTTCTCCTTAGTAAATTACAGTTGTCTTGAACTTTAGGGGGTTTGGAGCACAAGCCCTGTGAGGAGAGGCTGAGGGAGCTGGGGTTGCTTAGCCTGGAGAAGAGGAGGCTCAGGGGAGACCTTATTGGTCTCTACAACTACCCGAAGGGAGGTTGTAGCCAGGTGGGAGTTGGTCTCTTCTCCTAGGCAACCAGCACCAGGACAAGAGGACACAGTCTCATGCTGCACCAGGGGAGCTTTAGCCTGGACGTTAGGAAGAAGAGAAAAAGTTATTTGCCATTGGAATGGGCTGCCCAGGGAGGTGGTGGAGTCACCATCACAACCATCACTGGAGGTGTTTAGGAAGAGACTTGATGGGGCACTTGGTGCCATGGTTTATTTGATTAGATAGTGTTGGATGATAGGTTGGACTTGATGATCTCAAAGGTCTCCTCCGACCTGGTTTATTCTACTCTATTTTGTCCAGCTTACCTACACTCTGCCCACTAATTTATGTCCACTGAGCATACTCCACACACCCTGCTATTGCAGCTGCTATCTAAACAAAACCAAGTAAGCAAAAGCATAAAGTTTCTCCTTGTCCCAAACATAAACAGATCCACACATGCACATTTCACAGCAAAGATCAGTGTTTAGTCCTGACCGACCACAGGGCTCCACTGCCATAACTTACAGATGGGCAAGGGTTGAGCTCCTCCAGAAGTGCGCAGGAGCTGGCATGTCACCCCACCATGGAACTCACCTCCCTCTTACTTGCCAGTAGGTACAAGCCTTGGTATTGTGGAGTTATGACTGAATTTTCTAAAATGTACTAGTTGCAATTTTTTGTTGTTATTACCTCCTCTAACACAGTTTGGGCTTGCAATATTAAGTCAGCTTGGGTTTACATACAGAGGGAATACAAATAGCTTTCTTGCAAAATAAGTGGTGAAAACACATTATTTGACAGGGCTGCATGGCTGACAGGATTTATGGTCTCCCATTTGGGATGAACAGTGTAATTCTCTTGTGGTGTTGCCATTATGAATAATGCAGCCACGCTAAACTCACACTAATAAAACCTGAATGTATCACTGCATTGTTCGGCACTCTGTATAGAAGAAACCCATCCATTAGCGAAGCAGGCACTGAAAACTCTTTGTGACAGGAGCAGCGCAGAGACAGCTTCACAGCAGCTATTCAGAACCACTTTACAGCTTCCTGGGCACAGCCCAGGCTGGGCTACATGCCAGCCCTGTGGGAAACGGCTGGCAAAGGAGGCTCTGGCCACTGATTTGTAGATTACATGAATCCCCCGAGGGAAAAAAACAACAGGTACTCAGAGTACCTGTTAGAGGGTGCTTGTAACATGTCCACAGCTCATCTTTAACATTTATTTCAACCTACTTGTGTCTTTAATGAATCCTCTGACAAAACAAAATTGCTAGGACTCCATGCAAATTGGACAATCAGCCCACTGCTTTAGCTGCTACATAGCTTTTGGTTCAAGCCAAAGCAATGTAGGCTGCCATGCCAACGACAGTGACAATGTGGTCTCCTGAGGCAGCATGCTCAGAGGGCTGCTCCCCACTCTTGGGTAGGAATGGCAGCACTGCATGCTTCTCTTTGCTACCAACCCAGGTGCAGGGGCAGAGCTGATGATCACAAAATGCATGACTGCCTACTCAGAGCAAAGGCATCCCCAAAAGCAGTGAGAGCATATACTGGCAACATCATCTGCTTCTTAGCCAAAATACTCCAGACTTCTTTGATAATGGCTGACATAAGCTACTTTCTGCATGTCCCATGACTAAGCTGTCTGGCTTCCATTTGTCCTACTCCCAATCAGTTCCGTTTGATTAATGCTTTAACCCTGTAGAGGTAACCAAGAATATACTAACACCAGGCTTTACCTATTTTCTGCATGAAACCCCTAACAAATATCTAAGTTGAACTGCTTTCTGTTAAAGCAACCTATGTATTTGCTTCTGGATTTGTCTTTTCTCCAAAAAATGGTATTTAGCCATGCAAAACACCCCTGTAAATTCATCCAACTGCTGTGGCACAAAGAGAGCCCTCATGAGAAACTTTAAATTGAACATCTTCCAGTGGATGTCATATCTTGGCCTGTCTGAAGCCTTTGAAAGCCCAAATGCAATGCAAATTAAAGTTCAAGGAGCCTAGAAGAAAACTATTTTAGCTTTTGGCTTTCAACCAAGCAAAAAAGAGTTAAAATTTGTATTTTAAACAGCAGATTAATCATTTGCTTTCCCAGTATTAATGAACATCTTCTGCATGTTTCCCCAGATAAAGTTGTGATTCACATAGCAAGCATACCCCAGAAACTCAAAAGGTCAAAAAGATGGCATTATTTTGTTAATATTACCTAGAATCCACTCTGTTCCCTTGGCTATTTTAATATCAGAAAATAACTCCACGTTTTCTGACCTAAGCAGTTCCATTTGAGAAGCTTCCCAGCCTCGATGTTTCTAAAATGTTACCAAATGATTAAACACAAATCCTCAAATGAAGAGAGCAGGTTTTATTAAATATCCCAGAGCAGTGCTGTCTGCCCACATTTATGCCCATGTCTGGCTGCTGGCTGATAAATGCCTTGGCTTTAAGATATTACTTATTAGCATGCCTGTATATTTCTACCTCACACAGTCACCCAAGGGTGATTGCTATCTGTTAATTGAATTCCGTGCCAGCAACTGTGTCTTTGTGTGCCTGCCATTATAATTTTGAGGATTGTGACTTCATTTCCTATTTACAAGTTGCAGTGATAAAAAAGTGTGTTTATTTACACATAAATAAACACAACATTTTTGTAGTTATATGCCAGGGGTGGGATGAAGGCCTATATGAAATGCACAAGTGAGTCTGTTCTTTTGCCTTCCTTTTTCTCTCTTTTTTAAATGTCATTTTTCTTTCCACCTCAAACCAATCTTTTGTGATGGAAGAGGGGTCAAGGGAACAGAATGAGTCTTAAGTTTAGAGCAGACCAAGCTGAGGATGTAGAAATACTTGGGTTGATGCCTTCCAAGTGCTAGACTCTGCGGTGCAGACTTACCTGAATAATGATTTGCATGTCTACCACACTACATTCAAGCATCTCAGATCTGCTTCCCCTCACTGCCTTCATAACAGTAGTTCACAGAATGCTTTCCATATTGTTTCAGGTGATAAAATGTGATGTGTACATAGCTTGACTCTCCCAAGACCATAATGTGAGACTGAGGTACGAATAGGAAAAGAACCCACATGCTGTAATGTAAGCACCTCAGGAAGTTATAAAATGTTTGTGAACTGGAAATAAAAGCTTTGAGATCAGCTTCCTTTTAGCACCCTCATAAATTTTTATGCAAAGTTATAACTGTATTCCACCTTGTCCTCCATTTAAGAGCACTTATCTTTAGTCTGCTTTTTATTAAAAGGTAGAAAGCATATTGCTATAAACTAGCTTAATAAATATGTGAGTTTTGACATTAGACAGTTCTATACTTCATATTCATTACATATTCTGATAAAGTATTTTTAAAAAAACCTCAAAAAGTAAATATATTCTCTATGTTACAAAATCTCTATAAATTATATTATTAAAAGTTAAATACAGTTAGCATCTCCAGAGTAACTTCCAAGGACAAATTGCTTGCAACACAAAGATGGAACTAAGGATGCTATCTATTACTGAGGTCACTCAGTTTAACCTGTAAATTTATTTTGGCTGCTTATAACTTGGAAAACTTTATTCAGTTGAACTGATTTGTTTTGTTTGTTTTGTTTTGTTTTGTTTTGTTTTGTTTTGTTTTGTTTTGTTTTGTTTTGCTACAGGCTGGGGTCAGCGTGGCTGGAGAGCAGCCAGGCAGAGAGGGACCTGGGGGTACTGGTTGATGGTAGGCTGAACATGAGCCTGCAGTGTGCCCAGGCAGCCAAGAAGACCAATGGCATCCTGGCCTGCATCAGGAACAGTGTGACCAGCAGGAGCAGGGAGGTCATTCTGCCCCAGTCATTCTGCACTGGCTAGGCCGCACCTCAAGTACTGTGTCCAGTTCTGGGCCCCTCAGTTTAGGAAGGATGTTGACTTGCTGGAGCGTGTCCAGAGAAGGGCAACGAAGTTGGTGAGGGGTTTGGAACACAAGCCCTATGAGGAAAGGCTGAGGGAGCTGGGGTTGCTTAGCCTGGAGAAGAGGAGACTGAGGGGTGACCTTATTGCTCTCTACAACTACCTGAAGGGAGGTTGTAGCCAGGAAGAGGTTGGTCTCTTCTCCCAGGCAGCCAGTACCAGAGCAAGAGGACACAGTCTCAGGCTGTGCCAGGGCAGGTTTAGGCTGCATGTTAGGAAGAAGTTCTATATGGAGAGAGTGATTGGCCATTGGAGTCGGCTACCCATGGAGGTGGTGGAGTCACCTTCATTGGAGGTATTCAGGAGGAGACTTGATGGGGTGCTTGGTGCCATGGTTTAGTTGCTTAGGTGGGTTGGATTGGTTGATGGGTTGGATGCGATGATCTTGAAGGTCTCTTCCAACCTGGTGTATTGTATTGTATTGTATTGTTTTGTTTTTAAATCAGTTATGGCAGTTATAAATTTGGTTGAAATTAAGTTTCTGGAATGTACCTGTTTTTCTAAAATACACATGCACAAAGGCCATTAAAAACCACTCTTGTTAAAAAGCAAACCTATTAAAGTCTTCCAATAATCAAATTGGTCAGTGTCAGAACTAACAGTGTTGAAACATTTCATGGTCATTGTTCAGGTAATGTGATGATATTTAGCCCTTGAATAGTAAATATAAATAATAAATGCTCTGAAACTGAAGGAAAATAAATCAGGTTTACAGTGAAGCAACTGGCAGTGAGAAATACCTTCTTCAGATTTTGCATTGCTCACATTTTTTTCTGTCAAAAAATATTATCACAAAATGTTCCTAAAAACATTTCAGCACTGACAAAGCAGAATTTCCTGGTGGAAGATATTCTGGTCAAAAACCCTTTCAACAAAATGTACTTCAGGCTCAGTCTTTGATTATACAAGAACACTGTTCTCTTTCAAATGTCTCAAATGCAAAATTAGTCCTGCTCGGTGTATAGCTGTAGTCTGAGAGGTGAATTAATGCAGCACATTCTCTTACTGCAGGCTCTTGCTGTTGGGGTGGGAAAATCAGAAACATGTTCACTGAGCCAGGTCAGTTGCTTAGGTGACCAAAGACAGGGACAAGTTCTTGCCTGGGAAACACTGCAAGTTTGGCCTTAGTTTGATCCCAAGGCTTGGCTGGAGCCTGGATCCTTGGCCTGCAATACAGTCACGCACCTATTACAGCCGAAGGCAGTGGGGGACAATCAGAGTGTGGCTAGTAACAGCCATGATATAAAGCACATAAATGACGGTTGAATTAGGATTGCACCTTACCTCTGATGCTCCATAAATCTGAGTGCTTGACTTTTCAACATTAATATTTTTTGAATCTGTATTTTTTTTGTTGTGTAATTGCATATAGTACATAATTACTCATAACTCATTACTGCACATACAACTCTGCAGACAATGTTTAGACATTAAATCTCAGTTCAGTGATTGAATAGAGGGTACAGTAAAAATAAATATCCATGTATTTTGTAAGTATTTGCATAATGAGCTATTTAAATGCAAAAGAATCTAACATATGTAAACAGTTGGAAATACTGTATATATGTAAGTCTAAAGTGAATGCAAAAATATACAAACCTCTTGTAAAATCATATGATTTAGGAGTCAAGCATAGCATATTTTTTAAAGTTTATGTATTCTGGTATTACAGACTGAAAATACACATTGTATTAAAAACACATTACCCAGTACAATTAGTCAGTAAACTGTTTGACTGAAAGCTTTGTGTGACAAAAGTGATATAATAAGTGGACATTAGTGACTGTCAAGTTACAGTGAAAAGTCTTTGCAGTCTGCAGGCTTAAGACACTGAAACAGTTATAGGATTCAGTTAGTATAATCAATCCCAGTTCAACAACAAGTATCAGAGGAAATAATGTTCCTGTTATTAGAAAGGTGCAATGATGGGGAGCTTCTGTCTCGATCCGGAGAGGGAAAGAGATTCAGGTTTTTAATTAATATTCCTGTGTTGTGAAATTAGAGGCACAAACAAGGCCAAAATATCAACAGCTAGACTATTTATTACATAAATAAAGTGGAGGGATCAGAAGGAGAGAGAGAGAGAAGAGGGAGAGAGAGAGAGAGGGAGAAGAGGGAAAGAATTATATTACCACACCCCTCACCCCCAAGACAGTTTGAGTCTGTGGAGGATAGGTGCTGCAGGAGAGGTTGGGTCTGTAGAGAGACGGTACTGCAGGAGATGTTGGGTCTGTAGAGGAAGGGTGCTGAGGCTTTGGCTGTAGAAGGGATGAGGTCCTCTGAGCAGCTTCTTCAGCTCCATGAGTTGCAGCAGGCGGAACTTAGAGCATGGAGAGAGGGTTTTCAGAGTCCAAGATCCGTTGTGTTGGCCCCGTGATGTTTCCAGCATGTGGTGCTGTCTTCTTTCTTCTGCATTTTGCTTCTCCAAATTTCTTCTACCAAGCCAGTAGTTGCTCCAGTCTTTTATACAGTTTTTTAGCCCTTAGGCAAGTGTCCAGGTGTTGTTCCCCAGGATATCGTTCTGGGAAATCATCTTTAGGTATCACTCCCCAGAAAATCTTTCTGTGTACTCAGGTGAGTTTGGACAGCCGTCTGGATGGAGGGGGAAGGCCTCCACCTCCTCCTTCTCCATCTACCTACCCACACACTCATTACACATCAGGCCATTGTCCTTTCCTGGGGTATCTGATAGCTGGAAATGATCTTGTCCTGAAGGTGTGAATGCTGGGCCCTTGGGCCATTGTTGTAGGCCAGCTGCAGTCCCGTGAGCAATGTTATCTTTGCACCTTCCAAGAGTCCTTCCAGTGACTCTGCCCAACACACATCAGCTATTGTCTGGGCAAGCAGCAAGTGATTTTATCTTTGTTGAGTCACACCAGGAGAGACAAGCTTTAGTCTCTCACAGCTTCTCCTGCAAAACTTTTTCCCATCTTAATGCGCAGCCACACATGGAATGGGAACTGGGAGGCTACCTCCACTAAAGCACTCCATTTGCCTCTTCTGGTCTTAGTCCAGTCAGAGACATCTGGACCAGTGCATCAAATGGAACCTAAAGAGAATCAGCAACTTCAGTCACAAAATAATGTTCTTCAGTGTGGTTTCTGCAAAGGAGATGTAGTAGTAGAGGATGAAGGGAACAAAAAGACTATCAAAGTGAAAGATCACTGGTTGTTTTAAACGTTAATAACCAGCCTGAGCTAGCTGCCGAGAAATAATGACCATTGCACTTAGTAGCATTAGTGATGCTCCCATTCATCAAGCGGCTCTGCATTTCTAAAACCTGATTTTTTAACTACTATACTACATTTCAGCCATGTTGTGTCCAACTCATGGCAAGCCCAGCACCAAAACAATATTTTCTGTATAGGTATTCCCCATGCTCGGAGGCAGCAGAGAGGATTTTCTGACATACCACATGTAGTAAACCATCTGGATTGTGGGTTAGAGTCACTCACCATGCAAACTACTGTCACAGTCATATTTCTTACACTTTCCAACAATCAACCCAGAAAATTAACACTCCTCAGAAATCTTTCTAAGAGATTTTCTACTCACCTGGAGTAAAAATAACACTTATACTGCTGTTCCTTGTTGAGCAGCTGTTCCTAAAGCTAGCATATGTTTTGACTAACCTATTTCCAAAGTAATATTGAGCAGGTAAAAAACATGCCTTCTGGAGATCAAGGGGAAAAACCATTCAATTAGTATTCCATCCATTTAAAAATGTCTTATAATGCAAAATGCAATTATTTTAAAAATGGTTATTAAAATATTCTTTAATTATTACAGGGTAATTTTACACACACACACAAACAACAAACAAACAAACAAAAACCCAACCAAATGAAAGCAAACCAAAACCAAACCAAACACCTTCCTTTTCTTTTCTCCACCTCAAAAAAAAACCCCAAAACAAAACAAAAAATCTATGAAATTAAATTATTGGGGTAGCAGAAAACATCTCCAAATCTTCACCACAGACAAATAGATGGAAGAAAGCACATGTGACAAAACTTATATAACAAAATAATTCTCCATTCCATATATCAGACTCTTTTCCAGACTTCTTTCATTGCCCTTACTTGAATGCATAGTATCTGCTCCAGTCCAATGCTCTTTTAAGAGCAAAAAGGTGTACTCAGTGTATGTCTAAACATCTGGATATACTACAAAATGTACATGTCATGACAAAGAGTGGTTGGAGTCCAAGGGCTCTCAGGTAGCTCTATCATCCATGTTCTTTTCCTGTATTTCACCAGAGTACAGCATTTACAGGACCTATATTCATGGTACATTGCATAGGAGAGTTTAAAATTCTGAGCAAAGTCTCTCTCATCCCACAGGTTTCTTCCAAATTATAACTACCCAGAAATATGTGTGAGAAATTAGGCACCAGACCATTACCCCCCAACATGCTCTTTAGAAGCAAACAGCAAAAGAAAGGAGGACACAGGGCCCATGAGTGCATGGATGGTGCACATCCACAGACAGCATATGCACGGACAAAAATCTTCTGTACAACTGAAAAGGTGCAAGCAACACAAGAAGACGCCTTACAGAAACCAGCTTCTTCATAACAAAGACACATCCACTCCCGCCTGCTGCTTTCTTCTATCACTTCCTTTTCTCACCTCCCTAGGACCTAAGTCCGGGCCATTGGCTCTTTCTCTGTGCCAGGCGCCAGGCTTTGCTTTTCAGCAGCGGCAAACCGCAGGTGGTGAAGGAAACTCACAGAGATGATCTGGATTTCTGTCAAAGGTCTTCCATTCACCTGCTTGCATTACATGCCTTTGGACAGCTGTGCATTAGGGCCAGAGTTACCTTTTAATTGTAAATTATTTTAAGCAGACATTTTGTGGCAGTGCACCCAAAACCCCTTCCCCACTCCCCACCCCACGAAGATGGGATGGGGGGAAACAGAGGCTGAGATGAAGGGAGCCAGAGAGAGACCTCCCCCTCCCAGGCCTGTGGATCGGTGAATTTCCCCAAGCCACATCTCCCACCAGGCACAGAGCCCATGCAGGGTGATGTCTGGGCACGTTTAAGCAGTCAGCTGATGGTTATCAGTTCTAGCCTTTGTCTGGTGAAAATTCTGACAAAAATTAGCTGGCTGGATAAAACAGGTGAGCTGCAGAGAGCACAGGCTCTTTTTCTTTGGGTTCTTGCCCACCACAGCAAAGCAGTTCAGGAGGATTTTCCAATTAAAAGAGACAAAAGAGGAATTCCCACAGTCTGCAAGCAGCATTGTGAGTAATTGACATATTCCTAAAGTCTCCAGGAAATTCCTGCCTTTTGTTAGTGGGGTAATTTGTTGCATTTGGATCTACCTTTTCCAAATACTGTTTCTCAAAATATTTGCAACCATTCCTATATTGTGAATATATTCTCAACCAAATACCAAACCTTTATAATTTTTAATAACTTTTGTACATGGTTACATGGGAGGCAGAGTCAAATTAATAAATAATTTATATTTTTACTACTTTCTTGCGTTATCGCCCTTATTCATAACACATTTAAAAAGCAATCCACCTACCTTGGCCTCCTTTTGTTGTCTCTTTGCACCTTTCACCATTTCAAGTGGGACTTAAAATCATTCCACAAAAGCTGTCTCTAGGTGGACCGGCATTCATTTCCACAAGATGGGCATGACAAAAAAAAACATCAGGTCTGAGTTTTGAGGAGGCTAACTTCAAGCATGTATATGTCCTTATATTTTTGAGAGCAAGGGTAAGACAAGCTGAAAGTACAGACAGGTTTTTGCTCAGCAGGTAGACACAGACAGCCTGCTTGTGGACAATAAAGAAAGAAAGGTAGCGCTTTATAGAGGCAAATGGTCTGGATCTGCTCTAGAAAATCTTCATAATCCAGCAATGGAAGGCCTAACTGAGGCTGTATAATTATCTCTTCACTATATAAAATGAAATGTGCACTTCCTTGGCATCATTGATCATTATCATTGATAAAAAGATAGTGGCTGAAATGCACTGCAGGATCACTTTTATTTGCAATATTTTTTAACATTTTATCTATACATTTAACTGGCTGAAGCAGGTGGAAATAAATATCATGTTAGCAACTGTGTCACGCAATGAGGCTTTGCTTTTGATTAAAAAGATAAAGGGAAAACAACCACCTCCATTGTATGGTTATATTTATTTCACATGCATTTTTTCAGTATTAAGATGTATCAAGATATTTAATACACAAATAAAAGAGGCTACAAACCTCTAGAGAGATCTTCAGAGCACCTGGACAAAGTGATGCCCAATGACAGGACAAGGGGCAATGGGTGGAAGTTGAAGCATAGGAAGTTCCATCTAAACATGAGGACAATTTTTTACTGTGAGGGTGATGGAGCACCTGGAACAGGCTGCTCAGGGCGGGTTGTGGAGTCTCCCTTTCTAGAGATATTCAAAACCCACCTGGATCTGTTCCGGTGTGAGCTGCTCTAGGTGACCCTGCTCTACCTAGCAGGATCCCCTAGCATTCCAACCCCTAGAATTCTGTGCTTCTATGACACAGAGTTATACATGCAACTATCTTTTTACCTATGCACCACTTCCAAATAGCAATAATGTACTGCAAGTATTGATCACAAACCTTATTATGCATTGCTCTGTTTCTTTTTTATTGATACTAACAATATATGCCTCTACATAGTCTGTTTTGCTGATATTATTACCACATGGTGCAAATTGAAATTACGAATCAAGATATAAATTCAGGTTCAGGCAGCAGTCCTAAATTGTCCCGCTGCAGAGCAGTTTAGAGTTCATATCTAAAGCATAACTAATGGTTTGGGTTTTTCTGTTTGGTTGTTTGGTTTCTTTCATTTTAATATATGGAATGTAAGCATCAAAGTAGAGGCAAGAGAACATAATATTTTATATCGTATCATATCACTTGATTTATTAAATATCAGACATGCATCATGTCTAGGAGCCTTGGTTTTATTTTGAACCCATAAAACAGGGTAAGGATCAAGATTTTTCCCCTGAAGGTTTTACCCAGTGGGTGTTTATTTTTCTGCAATGTAATTTGATGCTGCTGTTGGTTTCGACATTAATACGTTAAAAGTTAAATTTATGTCAGCACCAACAGATCAACTATCAGATGTTGCTATTAACTTTGGCATCAAAATCATTAAGAAATTGCCATTATGTAAATTAATTATCAGCATTTTATTGGCATGAATCCTTAATGATATTACTCATGCAAATAATTAAAGAAAATGCACAGTGAAAAACACATTAGAATAATAACATAAAATGCCATTATTCTGGCTTCTTGACAATGAGATGCTATTAATTTTCAGCACAGTGAACTTTAAGGTTAACAGAAAGACAGGGAAGTCCAGCCCAGGGCTCAATCTACTCTTACTTCTGCCCTCGCATATTCAGTATATGAGACTGCAGGAGTGAAAAACTAACATTTATAAACTTGGCAAAGAAAGCTTTCTTTATATCACTTGGGGGAGATAAAAAACAAGCAAACCAACAAAACTAACCCAAACCCCCCAAAACCAACAAAATCCTAAAGCAACAGAATGACTTATAGCACTGCAGTCCAAAGATTTGTTCTTTTTTTGTTGCCAGTTTCAGGTCTCAAGAGGCCTCAGGCACAGAAAGGTTTTTAACATTCTAGGATTTTCCTGAGCACAGGAGAGTAATAATTAACTAGAAAGTATTTGGGTTATCTCCTTCCACCCCCTACCCAAAAGGTAATTATTACTCATCAGTGCTCAGGGAGAGAGAGTTGTGATTACGTTGCATGTGTGTGTTCTCTTAATTTAATGTGTAATGGACCGAGTTAGCTTTTTCATCAACAGCAAAAGACTGTCCACTCTAATAGAATAAACATTGCTAACGACTCAGTGGTGCGTGCCAGCTTACTCACTAGCTGGACACATTTCTTTTAAATGTCTCTCTCCATTCTCTCCCAAGTCAGTGGAAGAGGTCTCTCTCAGTCATGGATTTATACTTAATCCACAAAATATGTTCTAGAAATAATGAAAAAAGGCAGACATTTCTGCACTCTGTGCCTTCCAGCTTTACTAGACTAAGGAAACTGCATGACCACCTCAAAAAGGAAAGAAGATTCAATATTTTAAACAGTTAAAGCATGGGGAGAAAGAGTCTTATTTATCTTCTTATTCAAGGCCACTCCTAATGACACTCAGAAGAAAATCACAGAAACATTCAGGTTGGAAAAGACCCTCAGGATCACCAAGTCCAATCAATAACCCTACTCTACAAAGTTCACCCCTAAACCGTATCTCCAAGGACCACATCTAAACGACCTTTAAACACATCCAGGGTTGGTGACTCAACCACCTCTCTGGGCAGCACATTCCAATGCCTTTTCGTGAAAAATATTTTCCTAATGTCCAATCTAAACATACCCAGTTGTAGCTTGAGGCCATTCTCTATTGTTCTATCACTAATTACCTGTAGGAAGAGACCAGCACCAACATCTTCACAATGTCCTTTCAGGTAGTTGTAGAGAGCAATGAGGTCTCCCATCAGCCTCCTCTTTTTCAAACTAAACAGCCCCAGCTTCTTGAGTTGCTCTTCATAAGAGTTATTCTCCAGGCCCTTCACCAGATTTGTTGCCTTCCTCTGCACTTGCTGCAGCACCTCAACATCTCTCCTATATTGAGATGCCCAAAACTGAACACAGTACTTGAGGTGTGGCCTCACCAGAACTGAGTACAAGGGGACAGTCACCTCCCTACTCCTACTGGATACATCATTTTTGATACAAGCCAGGATGCCGTTGGCCTTCCTGGCCGCACTGCTTGCTCATATTCAGTTGCTCATACAGTAGACCCTCTGCAAAGCCTCCCTATCCTTGAGCAGATCAACACTCTCACCTAACTTGGTGTCATCTGCAAACTTACTGATGACACACTCTATGGCTTCATCAAGGTCAGCAATACAGTTGTCAAACAGAAGTGGTCCCAACACTGAATCCTGAGGAACACCACTTGTGACTAGCTACCAGCTGGATTTAACTCCATTGACTACCACTCTTTGGGCCTGTTTGCCCAGACAGTGCTTCATCCAGTAGAGTGTATGCTCATCCAAGCCACGAGCTGCCAGTTTGTCCATGAGAGTTCAGTGGGAAACAGTGTCAAAGGCTTTTTGAAAGTCTAGGTAGACAATATGCACAGCCTTTCCCTCATCCAACAGTTGGGTCATCCTGTCATAGAAGGAGATCAGGTTGGTCAGGCAGGACCTGCCCTTCATAAACCCATGCTGACTGGGCCTGATTGTCTGAATATTTCCAGGATAAAATGGAGAACTAAGAACAAATTTTTTCCCTTTTGCCAAAATGATAACAGAATTGATGAAGCAAAGAGATCAGCACAAAGACATGTGGCAAAGGATCCATAAAAAAAAAAAAAAAGAGAAGAAAAAAAAAAAAAGAAGAAGAAGAAAAAAAAAGCCACTCCATAAATTAAAAATAGTCAAGCTACCAAGCTACCTAAACATTCACAGACATCCTAGAAATTTCTCAGATGATCTATAAAAGACTCATTTGTGACCTAACATCCAAATGCTTCGTCTTCATCTGCCAGCACAGACTCCTGCATGTCTTTGGAGTCACTTCTAAATCTCTGTTTGGACCCTTCTCATCCCTGCACTCCCTAGTCTTGACATAATGAATCTCAGCTCTGAAATGGGATGCAAGGAGCAGACAATTTACACATCACTGGTACCAAAGGATTGGTTACTCTCTAGATCTGGCAATTTAGAGCTTATTTTCTCTGGTTTGCATTGGGGGATGGGGAGAGGCGCAGAGCAAACTATTTTAGAGCAGTCAAGGTCTCTGGGAACAATTGGGTGTTAATTAGTGTTGGGACAATGACAAATCTAATTAAAAAGAAATTAAGGAAAAACAAAAAAAATACTTGAAAGCTATGTCTGATTTTCTGTAATTTTTTTTTAATGTTTCCTTGGGGACAGCTAACTTTTCAGGTATGTTGTTGAGGCTTTATGGTGGAATACATTTTACTTGAAATGGTTTGTTTAATGATGATCCAAACCTTTTACTTCTGTTTAACAGTCCAAGTTTTGTTTCTAATCCATCAACAGATAGGTCAAACTTGTACCCATAATTTAAAGTTGCATTAATAAGATCTATGGCATGTCTTGGAACAGTTATTGGTAATACGTAATATATTGTAAGTATCATGAGCTTGCAGAGCTGCTGTCACTCAGGGATTTTGCGCATAAGGTATTACATCTCAAAAGCATGCCGCTGCAGTGAGAAAAGGACTTTAAATAAATAGGTTGGCACAACTCTGCCTTCAAAGGGACAGTCTATAAATTCACAGACAAGATTTACTGTGTAATTCAAGCCTGAATCAACACAGTACTTACACTGTGTAACTGAGAAGGGACATACCACGTGGTAGGATGTTTATAGTGCAATACAGAGGTTGTTTTGCAGGCACATCTTTTCCTTTTCTAATTACACTGATTGCTACCTCCCATTTACAATCATATGCCTGCACTGAGTTTGACTGCAGTAACTGCTACATGATAAATTTATATAAGGAAAACATTGAGCGTCTGTTTAGTGTGTTATAATGTAATTTACCAGCTGAGGGGAAAAAAAGGTGATAGCAGCCGCATCACGTGATTTCATCAATTCTCCACGTGACATAGCAAAGCAGCCTCTGCACTATGTCTGTGAGACCTCTGAAGCTCAGTAACTGCATCTGGATTAGAATGAACATCTGCAAATGCACTAGCTAACTTGTAGTTTATGGCTACATTTATTCGTATGAGTTTGCCATGTACTGAAGATAATATTTTTCACTATTTTTCACTCTCCTGATGCTTGTTGCTCCTAGGAAAGGGCAGACTGTGCATTACTTAGGGAGCAATAAAACTCTGAAGTCATGGTCCTTGTGATATCATCTAGAAGATGTAATTCATTCAAAGGAGTTGATGCTTCTCCACCAAAAAGTTAACATTGCAACCTCCTAACAATCAGATGCTTATTAGTCTAATGAAAAACAAAAAAGGAAAGTTAAAAATGCAGACAATATAGGACACCCTTATCCAGTTAATTCTAGCTTTACAAGGGTTAGGACGACCATGCAGTTTACTATCAAGTGGGAAAACACATCCCTCTTCGAGTTGTTAATCCATGTCTGTGTTATAGCACCAGCATAGGTGTTGTTACATGATCAGCAGAAGTCCTGGCTCAAGTCACTCACCCTCTGTCCCAGACATTCAGAGGTCAGGATCATGTTACTCTCATCTCCTACATGTGCAAATGCAACATGTTCTCTCTGGCTACTTTCACCTTTGTCTATAGATCTGTTGCTTGACAAGAGTGTATTAAGGGTGTGATCTGCTAACCAAAGATAGTGCAAAATCAAATGTTACACCTAGCAAGCTGAACTGGAGTTTCGGCTCTTCAGTCCTGTTTAAAACCAGAACAGAAACACACGCCCCAGTGTTTAGACAGGTGAGAGAAAAAGATACATAGTGTGTTGGTCCTTCAGAAATATTTTCTGGACTTTTAGCTAGTTTTAACTGGAAGATTTCAGTCCTGGGTTGCTTTGGAGAGCAATACTGCACTCACTTTTCTAAGACGCAATGTTATAAATGACCATTTTCTGCTAACTGAAAAGGAGGGATTACGGACAAGTGCTTGAAGCAACGTGTTAAGAGCTGCAATGCCTCAGCCCTGCTGCCTGCTCAACTCCACATGTTAAGTCTTTGGGCAAATGACTTTGACCTTTACACACCTCAGACTACAAAGTCTGTGAAACAGTCACTCCCACATGAGTGCTGAGTTAAAATATATATTTTTATAAACCTTTGAGATTCACAGGCACACCTTGCTCCAAAATGTCAGATATCTTGAAGAGAGATTCACAGGCTGTGAAGTGTCAAGGTGAAAAGTAAATGCTGAAGAGCCAGAAAACTAGTATCTATAGCCTGAACATGCTGGGTACTCCTACAATTACAGTTTGTTCTTTCAATTAACCTCTTCAAATACACAGAAGGTGTCATGCATCGTTATAGCTGTTTCTGTACTCATGATCTCCCAAAATGACCACTCATGTCAGTGAGAGCCTGACTGCCTCAGTGTGATCTAGACAGGCCCATGGTAAGGGCCAGAACCCTTAGGATTCCTTTTTTTTTAAGCTCCCGTGCTTGCTGCTTATTGTGAAATAGGACTGGATGCAGCCTATGGGCTCTTAGAAGAGGTTGTTTGGGACCTGGAGCTCATTTGGATTCTCACAAAGAATGGTCTTTTCCTACCCAAAACTATTCTTTTGTCTATCTTTTTGTGCTATTGTTTGCTGTATTCAAGCTGCTTTTGAAGAAGTGTGTTGAAGATGATGAGTCTGTATTGCAAAGCAGGCAGGGCAGAGTCCTTCATCTACTGACATCTTTCCGCTTGTACAAAAGTGGGTAACAGGTTCCCTAAAAATAATGGCATCACCCATCTCACAGCTCCTTATGCTGAAGCCACAATGTTTGCTTTGCCCTTTGCCTCAGACATCCTCTGCATGTTTTCAGTGTAGGAATGACAACCCCCACGCAAATCTGGCCTTGTTGGATGACTGGGATGGGATGGGACGGGCTGCAGGATGCCCAAGTCTCACTTGTTTTAGACAGAAGAATACTGTTTTAAACAAGAAGAGACAAAAGCATAGTCAACCCTGCTCTGATTAATAGCAGTGGAAATGTTAAGAAGCTATCAATGCAGCAGCTGAGAGAGGTTAACACTATATATAACCTGCAGGAAGGGAAAAGAGTACAAGTTTTTGAAAATTATTTTCTGAAAAGAAACAGGAATCTAGGGAGAGTTTTCCTCTCCTCTCCCTACTCTCCCAGTCTGTTCAGTGAAACAGGAGTTTCTGTCTTTCCTCTACAGATAAAACTGCCACTCACCTCCCTGGGATGAACAGCTGGGACCATCCTGCTATCACCTCCCTGATCTTCCTCACCACTTTAAAATTAGAATTGCTGTGATCAGGTGGCAGTGGAAGAAATGCTCAGCCACCACTTGCCACGGTGTTTAGAGATGGTCACTAAAGCAGCACCTGCCTGTAGGAGCTAGGGAGCTTGCAACACCCTCTATCTCCAGCAGCCCAGGGCTGGGGCTTGCCATGAAAGGCAGAATGGTCTCACCCACCCAGAAAGCTCTCCCCACTGCTGGCATCACAGCATGTCTGCCCAGGCTGGCTCTGACTCTTGGTGTGAAGCAGCCAGGGAGGCAGAAGTGACTCTATAGACATAAATAGCAGAGGGAGCTGAGGAAGATGATTCAATGAGATATTTTGGTACCATTTTTATGAAGGCAGCATGACTCCAGAGAAGGTATTTTTAGTGGACTGAGACCCATGTTACTGATCAGTAGGCACAGAAATTGCCAGTGCAGGAAACTTGTAGAGTAAAACCACCCTGTGGGTGTATCCAGACAAGGTGGTAAGTGAAAGTCAAAGAAGACCTTCTTGTAAATTCAAAGCTCCAGCAACTTCCTGGAACAAGTTTCACAAAGAGTCCTCAGCAATATGAAATGTCCATTCAGCCCTTCCCAGCATACCTGATAAATACTACTTCTTCCATTTAACAGCAAATTGAAATTGATTGAGCCAACACCAGTATTGTCCTACAAGTTACAGAGAAACTAAATTCATTTTGGATAAATCCCAAGAAAGTGCAACACTCATGCACACATACACACAGAACGTGTAAACCAGGTTCATCTGGGGTGCACAAAACCTGAAAAGTGTTCACTAGAACTGAAAAAGGAACCAATCAGCTCTAGGCTTCTTATTACTTATTGGAAGAAAACTTCAGTCAGGTAATTATTTTAAGCGCACATAAACCCCCCAAAATTCTCCTTGGAAGAAGTAGCCAGCTATGTTGTCATAAATATGAAGGGGAGAGGGTGGGGGGGGAAGGGCAAATTAAAGGGTTTGGGGGCAGGATTATTATTTTTATTATTTTTTTTTTTTTAATCTGTGTTCAACAGGAGGAAGATTTATGCATGAGATGCAAATTGCTATGCGTTATTTACACATCTGAAGAAAACAAATCTTGACTGCAAATGCTTAGAGGGCATATTTTTAAATATGAAAGTGGTAAAATTATTATAATGTTTATAGCTCCCACACTGTTAAAGAGAGATTAAATTGGGGGAAAAATGAGCCCTTTTATTTAAATTATAGAGTCCTCACCAAATATTAGGGCAGAAATCAAATACAAACATCTGTGTGTTTCCATTCTTGAGAGTCTTTTAGAGTAATTTGTTCACCTCGCAGCTTGGTCTACTGACAGCATCCCAGGGGGTTTGCAACTGCAGAGGGCAAACAGCCTGTTGCAGCATTTCTGTTTCCATCATGAAATACTACGTATGTCTTCAGATTACAAACAAACAGAAATACCTTATTAAAAACAAGTCCACTCCATAAGCAGTCCAGCTCAAGTGGTAGAATATTTACAACTTGCAGCTGACCACTGCTGGGAACAAGGTGAATAGCACTGAAGCCTGCACAGAACCTGGAAGCCATTATGCATCAGGGAAACTATGATATAGTGGCCGGCCATCACAGAAATGTGGTGGGATGTCTCATGTGACTGGAGTGTTGCATTTGACGGCTACAAACCCCTCAGAAGGAAAAAGAAAGGAAGGAGAGGCAGTAGGGTGGCCATATATGTCAGGGAGCATTTTTATTGCCTTGAGCTTAATGATGGCGACAAAAGGCTTGAGTGTTTTTTTATGAGAATAAGAGGGAAGGCAGATATCATGGTGGGAGCCTGTTACAGGCCATCCAGCCAGGACAGAGACAGATAAAATATTGTTTAGGCATCTGGGAGAAGTGTCACAATAACAATGTCCCTTGGGGGAATTCAACTTGCCTTATATATGCTTGAAATACAATATAGCAGAGAGGGAGCAGTCCCAGAGATTCCTAGAGTGTGTGGAGAATAGTTTCCTAACAGAGCTGGTGAGGAACCAAACTAGGGAGGGCACTCTGCTGGACCTGCTCTCCACAAACAGAGAAAGACTTGTAGGTGGTGTAAAGAGGCTGTCTTGGGTATAGTGATCATGAAATGGCAGATTTCTTGATTGTTGCAGAAGATGGGTGTCAGCAGAACTGTCACCTTGGACATCCAAAGAGCATACTTTGGCCTGTTTCAGGCATTGGTCAACGGAGTCCCTTAGCCCAAGGAGTCCAGCAAGGGTGGATTTTTTCAAGAAAGAAGCCTTAAAGGTGCAGGAACAGGCTGTCCCCATGTGCTGAAAGACACATGGTGGGGAAGAGTGCTGGCCTGACTGAAAAGAGAGATTTTATTGCAACTCAGGGGAAAAAAAGAGAATTTATGGTTGTTACAAGAAGGGGCAGGACACTCAGGAGTACTAGAAAGTTGTGAGGATATGAAGGCAGAAAATTAGAATGGCCAAACCCAACTGGAAATTAATTTGACTTCATCTGTTAAAGAGAACACGGAATGCTTCTACAAATATATTAGCAACAAAAGGAGGACTAAGGAAAGTCTCTGTCCTTTGTTGCATTCAAGGGGGGAACATATTGGTAAAGGATGAGGAAAAGTCTGAGGTACTCAGTACCTTCTTTGTACCAGTCTTTAGTATTAGGACCAGTTGTTCTCTGAGCTGGAAGATAGGGATGGGGAGTGGAATAAAGGTGCCTTTATCCAAGAGGAGATGGTTAGCCTGCTACACCACTTATACATACACAATGAACCAGATGATATCCACCCAAGTGTACTGGGGGAGCTGGTAGAAGTGCCCACAAAGCCACTTCATCATTTATCATCAGTCCCGGCTAAGTGGGGAGGTCCCAGCTGACTGGAGATTGGCAAATTTGATGCCTGTCTACAAGAGGTGCTGAAAAAAGGATCCAGGGAACTACAAACCTATCAGATTCACCTAGGTTCTGGGGAGGGCCATGGAGCAGATCATGTTGAATGACATTATGCAGCACATGCAAGGTAACCAGGTGATCAGGTACAGCAACCTGAAGATGAAGTGCTGCTTGACAAACCTGATCTCCTACAAAAAGGTAGCCTGTTTACTGGATGAGGGAAAAGCTGTAGAGTTTGTTTACCTCTACTTCAGTGAAGCATTTGATGCTATCTCCCACAGCATCCTCCTGGAGAAACTGGCTGCTCATGGCTTTGATGGGCGGGTGCTTCACTGGATGAAAAATAGCTAGATGACTGGGCCCAAAGAGTAGTAGTGAACAAAGTTAAATCCATTTGAAGGCCAGTCACAAGTGGTGTTACCCAGAGTTAAGTGTTGAGACCAGTTCTCTTTAATATTATTAACAGTGATCTGGCCAAGAGGATTGAGTGCCCTTTCAGTAAGTTTGCAGATGACACTGAATTGGTAGGAATGTTGACCTGCTTGAGGGTAGGCAAGCTCTACAGATTGTCCTGGACAGGATGGATTGATAGTTCAAGGCCAAGTGCTGAGTTCTGCACTTGGGTCACAACAACCCCACTCACTGCTACAGTCTTGGGGAAGAGCGGCTGGAAAGCTGCCCATCAGAGAAACACTTAGGGGTGTCGATTATTCTCAGGTAGCTTTGCCTATAGCACCACATTTCCACAGTAAGAATTCAGTAGGAGTCCAGGATGTTTCCATCATGGGAATGAGCTGTGCAAACAAATGTTTCCCTACCAGGAACTAAACTTTCACATAGAACACTGACATTTTGGCACAGGCCTTAGAGAGACAGTGAGAGGTATTTCTTACCCATTCAGTTGGGCAAGAGAATTTCTAGCTCAATTAAGAGTGGTCAAATAGAAAGAAAACCCAACAGTTAATCACAACTTCTCACTTTTTGAATGTGGGCTCATAAACACATGAAAACCAAGTGAGAAGGCATGCAGTTTCGCAGCCAAAACTTGGAGCAGGTTCTTGTGGTTGCAGTTTCTAGGGCTATCCACATGGCTAATTCACATTGGGGTTTTGTCGATCTTTTAATATTTATATCCAGATGCCACTGTAAGCCTCCAGATGTTTTTGCACAGACGTCAAAACTATTTGCATAGCAATTACCAAAAGAAAGTTTTGTGGCAGTTTCAAAGAGCTGAGAATGAGAAAAGACGAAGCAGCTTTGGTTGTTCAAAGATTTCAATTTTTCCTAGTGTTTTTTCCAATGTCTTTGCAGACCATTTGTTAGCCTACTAGCCAAAAGTGGAACCCAGGCTTTCTACTTTGAAAGGGGAAAGGTGCTGCCTCAGAAAAATATGTATCTGATGCCAAATGATTCCTACATTTTTTAGCAAGGGCAAATAAGTAGATACCTTTGCAGATCTCCAGAGAGAGATCTATCCATTAAATTAATCACTGCTTCAGTCTCCACTGACCATGTAAGACTTTATATATGCCTCAGGTTTAAGCCACAAATATCCCTCTGGGGCAGAGGAGAGACTGAAGGGGTAGACACTGTTATATGCCTGCTGTCCTTGGATCAATCCCTCAGTCCCTCAGGAAATTTCACAGACACCCCTGGGGAAGGAGGTGGACATAAGCAGCCTGCCCATCTCTGCTTGCACTTCATCAGAGCCTTGGCTCAGAGAAAAGCACCCGTTGCACCAGTGCAGCTGCTTCCAAGCAAGGACCTGCAACTAAAACAAAGTCATTTGAGTTCATTCAGGATATTTAGGAAATTACATAATGCTTGCAAGTGTCTTCAGGGAAAGGACTCCTGGGAAGTCAATGGGCTGGACTGCAGACAAAGCTTCTAGGTAAGGTGGGGCCAGTCTGGTTGGAGTCAGGTGAACTTAAGTCCTTCACAAGTTACCTGCGCTCTAGCAATTATAAGACAAATTCATGCTTCCCCGTGTTTCTGTACTTTGTTTGGGAAACCACACCTAAAAGCAAACATAATGTCAAGTGAGGAAACAAAACCTTTCTTAGTGTTGATAATTATATTGTATGCTCAGAACAGCACAGTGTCGAAAGAGCTATGTTAGGCAAGAGTAAGATGATGACAGAAAGAGATAATTGTTTAGCACTATCACTCAAAGTGACAGTCTGACTGCCAAGTCTGGCTGTTTCTGGGACAGAAGACATGCAGTCTCATTCTTTGTGCACTCTGAACATTTCATGCAATACATATTTTGGTCCCACAAATAATAAAGAAGAGTTTTGTCAGTGCAATGGGGCTAAGATTTTCCTTTGGCTAGGAAAGGGTGGCTGGGACAGCAGCAGCATCTTCAGCTGACCACTCTGCTCTTGCAAACTGCAGTGCCCTTGGTTTCACCCATAGAGCTCTGCAGAGACAGAAGTGGATGGCAAACGTGATTGCATGAGTTATATTCGTATTTAGTCAGCTAGAAGTGAGATTACACCATAATGTTCTTAAGGAACCATTTTTCACTGAGAAACAAATATTAAAGCGTAGGAGTGTTTGTCAATATTTTCTGTTAATTGACCATGGGTCAGAAACATGTATCTACACCCCAGACATCAGAGGGAACTAGAGATAGCCAACTGCTTTAAACTGACTGAGATACCAGAAGAAATATACCTGCAACAGTGTAATTTCAAACTACCACTCAGTTAAAACTAGCTCAGGCATCACCTTCAATTACCTTGCAACCTGCGGTATATCCTGATGCTATGATGCAAAGAGAAATCACAGAGGAAACAGCTGACAAAATATTAAATTTTGAATTCCTTTTCAGAAAAATATCAGAACTTGTTAAAGAAATTATTTCCTAAGCTCAGCTCTTTAATGAAAAACTTATGTAAAACAGAAAAAAAAATCGCCCTAAAACCATAAAATCCATGCAGACATCATTCAGCACTGCTACTGTCAAATGTCTTCTTGAGTACATAAAACCAAACACAAAGTCCTCCAAATGCAATCTTCAACCCTTAAAAGGCAAACCAAAACTCTAAACAATGTCTGAAACCTCTGCATCAAGCCTTCAGGTGCTGAGAATCACTATGGTTTTCGTGACTCCAGCGGTGCAATGTTCACAACACAGCAGCTCAGGAAAAGCTGTACTGGGTTGCACCAGTCAGTACGTCAACTAAAATAAAGGGAGCTCCTCAGACCAGACAGCAAGACTTCCAGGCATGTCAGGGGTCTTACCTATATGATCTGGCCCCCAAATTTATGGGCTGCACCTTGCAAACACCTTGTGGAAGATGTAGTTACTGTAGTCACTGCCAGCACTGACCATGAAACTCTGTGTTACAGATTCCAGCAGCAGTCACATAAGTGTGCTGTTCACATTTTGTTGGTTGGCATTTGCGAGGATTGGTCCATGCTCAAGACAAGTTTTTCCCATAGCACTGTAACAGGGCAAGGTGCAATTTTGTCTCTGTATATTACAATTATTGTTATATCTTCCTTTGAAACATCAGACTTGGTCACTGTCAGAGACCAGCTAATGAGCAAAATGGACTACTGATATTCTTCAGGAAGGCAATTCTTAGGATTCTTTTTCAATGGTGGCATCTGTTTGCATCATACTTCAAAGGGTCTATTTCATCATACAGTAATGACCAAGAGACATGGTCCTGGAAATCTTTATTTATCATATGGGAAGCAAGGTGAAGCTTTACTTAAATATGACTGCTCTGCCTGCTTTGGTCTTGCCCAGTGCTTGTCATGGCAAGCAGTGTTCAACAAAGGCTTGAAATGAAGGCCATGTGCAGCATGCAGGAAGCCTACAAAAGAATGAAATGGTTCATTTAGTAAAGTTCTCCTGTTTGTGAACAGGTTTTAGCAATGAAACATAAGTTGCATCATAACATCAGCAAACACAGTATTAAAGTGACTGGAGATCCTTTAAATAAAGGACACTGAGGAGATAAGGGCTCATCTGCAGTTGTGCATCAGGATTACCTCAATTCTTCCTCACCTTTGCAACTTCTAATCAGGCAGGTGATGATAAGAGAGGCTGAGTTGTACATGGTCTGGTATGATAAAGCTGCCTGGAGAGTCACATAAAAGAGGGGAGTCACTTCTTTAGGCTACAGCTGAGAATCAGGTTTCCTTTGAACAGAAATATATTCTGGATGTATCACAGCATTGGAGTCTCTTTTCTATGTCATGACCTGCTGGAGTGATTTAGCTGTGTCTACTGTTTGGTGTCATGGTGCAGGTGAGGGACCACAGTGCTGTCCTGTGCAAGGGTCTGAGGTACAGCCCCAGGGCACAGTGGGTTGAGAGGAAACAGATGTATGGCTCTCTGTTACAGCCCAGTGTGGTTGATCTCATTTCCTTAGAGGTCCAAAAAAAAGGCATTTAAAAACTTTCAGACAGGAGGGGAAAAAAATTTAAAAATAACTCTAATTGCAAATAGTGGCATAAAACCTGTGGCATTCTTTGTACCAGGTAGTAACTTAACTGGCTGTTTTAAAAAAAACTACTGCCTGCCTACTGTTAAACTCAATACCTGTCACATGATTAATGTGCTGGTATCTTATTAACTGCTGTGTTAGAGGAGATGCTGTACTCACACCTTCTCTCGCCCCTTTTGTAAAAACCTCATTGCAATCCTGCTGCTCTGACTGGAGGGTACTGCACCTTCCAACAAAACATCATAAAGAGCAAAGAATTACCATTTACCAGTAATCCAGCCCATAAATCATCCCTCATGTTATTTTCTGAGGACAGTGAGGAACTTGGCAAGTTCTCCCTGTGCTCACATTCACAAGACAGGTTGTGTCTTCAAAGAGAAGGAAGAAAAAAAGGGGGAAAAATGTCAGGAATAGCTAAATCATTCTAGAGTCTGGTTGATCTTATCTGGACCTCCCCTGCTGCAACAATAATTGGAGAGTGTTGAAAATTGCCACCTTATCTGGTTGGTGGTCTTACCAGCTGCTATTTTATCAGGGCCCAGCTGGATGAGGAAATCAGGACATGGCATGACCTTGTTGTCTCAGTGCCTGACCTCAATATCTAATCAGTCAGATGTCTCACTGAGGCTGCTCTGTATGTCCCCTCTGGCACCAGGTCATTCAAGAGACATTTGCTTCATGCTGGTGTTAGCTCACCAGTACACATGCCAGTGTCACCTTCCTGCCTGCTACTGCTGCAGCACCCAAGGTTTAAGATGCTTTTCTGTAAAGCTTCAGCAGCCTTTCTCTTGAAAAGATTGGTTTGCAGGACTGCCACACAGCTGGCATTTCAGCATCCTGCTGGTTTTGCAGGCAAGGCAAGACTCGTTTCATTGGTTTTATGCAACCAATACCATGTATGTCCATCAGCGCAATGAATGTTACCCAGGGTGCCATATCACAGGCACAGCTTCATAGCCTGTACTAGGAAGAACTTGAGTTATTTTGCTTCAGACTGCAAATTGAAGGAGAAGGTTTTTACCCCAGCTCTAGTGGAAAGTAACTAAGTGGCTGAGGAAAATCATTCCACCTCTGTCTATTCAGATACACTTACAAGATTGCCATCATGTCAGGGTTACGGGAGACATTTGTTAGTCGCAGGGCTTTCACCCAGTGCTGAAGGGGAGAAATCCTCCTTCTGATTCAGTGGAAGAGACCTGTGCCTTTATAGCACCTTTGATCCTCTGCCCAAGGGCATGGTAAGTGGATCCATGTCCTGACCTTCACCAGCCTTGTTTTTCCTTTTCTCCATCATGTTGGGGCCAAAGGAGTGCTTCTACCCATTCAGGCATTCTCCTGCTAGGAAGATGTACCTTTTGGGGCAAGTCCCTGGGACACTGCTGTCCCCTCCTCTCCTGTCTGCTCGATCCACAGTGATGGATGTGGCTCGAGGAAGCCCCTCTCAAAATACAGATGTAATTTCTGTAGCTCTGGGCTGCCCCTTTGGAAAGGTAATGATGCAAACAGCACACTCAGGGAGAAGCCTGGAACTGAACCACCTCCGATATCAGCAGACCAGCAAGAAAAAGACTGCAAGAAGTGAAACCCAAAGCACAGATACATTAGCCATTCAAGGAAGATCAGAGTTCTCTAGTGTGTCATTTGTGGAAAAGATTTAGCTGTCCAGAGAAGGGCCATGAGGATGGTCGGAGGGCTGGAACACCTCTTCTATGGAGACAGACTGAGAGAGTTGGGGTTATTCGGTCTGGAGAAGAGAAGGCTGCAAGGAGACCTTATTGTGGCCTTCCAGTATCTTAAGGGGGCCTACAAGAAAGCTGGTGAGAGACTCTTTAGGGTGTCAGGTAGTGATAGGTCTAGGGGGAAAGGAACAAAACTAGAAGTGGGTAGCTTCAGATTGGATGTTAGGAAGAAATTTTTCACCACAAGGGTGGTGAGACACTGGAACAGGTTGCCCAGGGAGGTGGTAGAAGCCCCATCCCTGGAAGTTTTTAAGGCCAGGCTGGATGTGGCTCTGAGCAAGCTGATCTAGTGTGAGGTGTCCCTGCCCATGGCAGGGGTTGGAATTAGATGATCCTTGAGGTCCCTTCCAACCCTGACAATTCTATGATTCTGTGACACTATGGCTTTTAATTCCTTTTTATACCTCAATTTCGGGGCTGTTGCAGGGGAGTACACTGGCTGGCAATTGTCAGGTAAAATGATCTAAAAGTGCATTCTTTGTCCAAGTCTCGTTTTGCTGATGGTGTTCCAAAGTGCCAAAACATTGATTTGCCAACATATCTGTGACACTTCTAGTATTAAACATTTGGAGACCTACATAACTCTGGAGTTTCAGTCTTTGTATGAATTGCAAAATTTATTTTCAATACTGGTCCAGCTTGTCCCCTTACCCCTTAAGTAACAATAGTAATAATAATAATGGTAATAAGAAGAATTTCCTATTTTGCTCCATTTGGGCTTTGGTCCCATTAAACTGTGCCTGAGCAGAATCATAGGGTTTGCTGTCTCCAAAAAATAAATCTAAGCATGCTTAAAGGTGAACAGATGAAAAGAGAATCATTACTGTATTCATTTGACAAATACATAATGTTTAATGGGTTTGTAGTCTGCTTGTTTACCAAAAAAAAAAAGAAAGAGAAGGGAAGAGAAGAGAAGAAAAGAGAAGGGAAGGGAAGGGAAGGGAAGGGAAGGGAAGGGAAGGGAAGGGAAGGGAAGGGAAGGGAAGGGAAGGGAAGGGAAGGGAAGGGAAGGGAAGGGAAGGAAGGGAAGGGAAGGGAAGGGAAGGGAAGGGAAGGGAAGGGAAGGGAAGGGAAGGGAAGGGAAGGGAAGGGAAGGGAAGGGAAGGGAAGGGAAGGGAAGGGAAGGGAAGGGAAGGGAAGGGAAGGGAAGGGAAGGGAAGGGAAGGGAAGGGAAGGGAAGGGAAGGGAAGGGAAGGTTTGGGAGGGGAGGGGAGGGGAGGGGAGAGGAGGGGAGAGGAGGGGAGAGGAGGGGAGAGGAGGGGAGAGGAGAGGAGAGGAGAGGAGAGGAGAGGAGAGGAGAGGAGAGGAGAGGAGAGGAGAGGAGAGGAGAGGAGAGGAGAGGAGAGGAGAGGAGAGGAGAGGAGAGGAGGGAGAGGAGAGGAGAGGAGAGGAGAGGAGAGAGAGGAGAGGAGAGGGAGAGGAGAGGAGAGGAGAGGAGAGGAGAGGAGAGGAGGGAGAGGAGAGGAGGAGAGGAGAGGAGAGGAGAGGAGAGGAGAGGAGAGGAGAGGAGAGGAGAGGAGAGGAGAGGAGAGGAGAGGAGAGGAGAGGAGAGGAGAGGAGAGGAGAGGAGAGGAGAGGAGAGGAGAGGAGAGGAGAGGAGAGGAGAGGAGAGGAGAGGAGAGGAGAGGAGAGGAGAGGAGAGGAGAGGAGAGGAGAGGAGAGGAGAGGAGAGGAGAGGAGAGGAGAGGAGAGGAGAGGAGAGAGAGGAGAGGGAGAGGAGAGGAGAGGAGAGGAGAGGAGAGGAGAGGAGAGGAGAGGAGAGGGAAGTGTGATGATATTTGTGGCTTGGAATAGTGAACATATTGAAGAAGGTTTCCTACTGCCCACAGAGCACACCCCTGGACAGCATTCCCACAGTCCTGGGGACATTGCAGCAAATTCCATCCCAAATAAAGCCACAGAAGAGCAGATAAGCAATTGCACCTCCAACACACACAGATGTGCACACACAAAAATATCCTCTTGTCAGGACATAGATAATAAACCTGAGAATGCAGCCAAGTGCATCTTAGTTGATTGACAATATGGAACAGATTGCCTTAGCATATTCTTTGGGAGAAGAGGAACATACAATTAAATAAAACTTGTTACTAAAAGCAAACACAGACAGAGAAATAGATGTCAAACTCTGACTAGAAAAAATGTGGTATTTCAGGTGGAAAATTGAATGGACTTAACAGGAGTAATATGAACAGTTGGTAGTGGAAGAGCTTATAAACTATAAATATTGCTCACTGCCAATGCTAACACAATGATGAATGTATCAAAATATTAGTATCAGAAGAGGGCTGGAATGCATTTACAAAGTTGTGGAAAGGGAGAAGGGAGGTAGCTGTCCTTCCCAGGGCTTTATATTAATCTTTGCATACTAGCTGATAGCAGGGGCCACAAGCACTATAATTAGATTTTGGAACTGTATATAGGGAGGAGGAAATGGAATAATTAAGGTAAGCTATCAGATGCCTCATCCTTTTTAAACACGCCAGAAATACTCCCTGCACTCGTTCAGCATGCAACCTTCAAGGGGAAAGGTGTCAGACGCTGTAATTGGTAGAACTTGAATGCTGCTATACTGGTGTCCCTTTTTTAAGGAAACCTATTTTCCACACTAAAATTGATCTGACAAGGTTGTTATCTCATAATGCACACCTAGAATGTGTACCCTCATTCCAAGGCATGAGGGTAAGAAATAGCAGGGCACTTCATACCCTCAGCTGTGCGGCTTGCAACACTACCCTCTCTAGGAGAGCTCACTGCTGAGGCACAGGCTACATGTTAATATGTATATGTATGTCGAGAGTCTGGGGTTTGTTTTAAAATGCACGGGTGATGCAGTTAAAATGTACTAATATATGGCAGTTTAAATGTACTAATATATGGCATCTGGCCAAGTCTGACAGCCAAACTGGGTGAGCATTTGCTTCTCCTTCTGGGGGTGTTGGTAGGTGGGAAAGCCTCTGCCTTCCTAATTATATGGCACCTCTGAAGGGCATAACAGCTTTTATTTAATTATCCTGTCCTCCTTAAACAACAAAGAAGAGCCAGAGTTCCTCAACAAACATGAAAAAAGAATATTTTTGGTGTGGAATATTATTTCACATTATTCTTAAATATTTAAAGGACACTGTCTGCTGGTATGGAAATCCAGTGAATAATTTAATACTGTTTGACAGAATCTCTTTGGGTCAATTATTCAGTAAGTGGATTAATACATTCTGAGTAAAACAAAGCACATTGCGTTTTGGCGGGCGTACCTTGTTACATCACATATTCCGTGTCACATTGCATTGCAGAGGATGCCAGCATAATCAAATCAGGCAACTTGACTCAGACAATGCAATCAGAATAATTTCCAAACATTTTTCAAAAGCTTCTTGTTCCTGACTGTTTCTGTACCTGGTCTGTCTACATATGCCTAAAGAGGAAATAACACATCAAGAAATCTGATCAGTTTAGAACAAAAAAAAATCTGTTTGAAAACTGCCAGCAACTCTTGACCTCATTGTAACCCGAAGCATCTTATCTGTACCAAACACTTTAATTTTAGAATAGCATCTTTAAAGCCCCAGGGGAAGAGAGAGAGCATCTCTTGGTGCTTGACAGCAATTCTCTAACACTGACACGGTTCAAAATAGATATTCTTATCAAATCCTTTTGAGGAAAGCAGCTGTGATATAGGATCTCAAGGGCAATGAGGTTACAATACAGGTTAAAATAAAGAAGGACCCTCAGGATTTAAAGAGATATGTAGAAGGCTTCAGAGGCAGAAACTGTCACCCTGTAGAAAGGGTTCTTTATATAAAACTAATGGAGGGTCTTGCTAATGTTTCAAATCACCAGCAGACATACTCCCCTCTCCTGTCCTTCTAGCTTCCATTATTCCCCAACATACTGTGAAGAAACAGGGGGTCTTCCTTTCCAAAATCTTTCAGTGCAGGGTGGGGAAGATAGGTATTTGAGTAAAGCTAATTAAAATGTGAAATTTCGCTTTTGTGGGGAATTCTCAGATTCTTCAATTTTCCTTCAAGTAGAACAGAGATAAAAAGTGAATAATCTCATAACTTTAGTGTGAAGGAAAACATTCCAAAAGCCATTCTATGTTTATGCAGTTTTTATAATTGTTGTATGAATATCGCAATACAGCGTAAAACCCAAAATCGTGCTGAGGAGGACAAATAATTTCATGGGACTGATCTGAGTATAACATGATATTTACCTCATTGCAGTGAGACATATCAGTGAAAAGTTTCCATTTCCTGACCAGCATTTTCTAACAACCAGCTATATGCAAAAATGTGTCCTAAAGTCTGAGTAAAAACAGAATAAAAATCATTAGTAAAATGAAAGGTACTTGTACTTCTGGTCTCCTGGCATTGATGCTGAAGCCTTTCTCATATCATGTAAATGAAATTAAGAGAGCTGTGCCCTTGTTTGCCCATGGCAAGCCAGAAAAGCCTCTTGCTCTCCAGTTGCATGTATCAAAACCCTTTGCATAGCTTCTCTAGGGTGACACCTGCCTTTGTCCAGCAGCTGCTTTAGCAGAGCAAAATGCACATCTATGAATAAAATATTTTCTAAGAGTGATTCAACAGTCATTTTTCTTACTATATGTGTGAATGGGATCTGGGTTAAAGTCAGGATGAAGTCCCAGAGAAGCTTTTAAGATTAATTGTGAGGAGTCTTCAGAAATTTAGTTCAGATGTGCACTGAAAAGTTCCAGTGCTCTTGGGCATCTTTTCCAGATTTATCTGAACAATTTCCCCCAGATCTATATGAGACCCTGTCTTCTTCAGGTGTCCAGTGAAAGGCTACCAGTTCTTCCTGCAGTCCCTTTGCTCTGAACAGCAAAGACCACATGCAAATTGTCCTTCTCATACTCTTCAGGGATAAAAAAAGGAAGGTCAAAGATAACTGAAAAGAAAAGAAAAATAATCTGCAAATCCCAAACAAGCTGTGATGTAGAAATGGGCAGGCTTTAAGTCTTAGCCATTTTTTTCTGTGGTTTATGTTAGAGATCTTAGTACAAACCATGGTGTTGCTTGGAGCTGGTCATTTTAGACACGCAAAGTGGTTTTCCTCATTCTATCAACTGGAAAATAGAGGCAAAGAAAAAGTCATTGACCTGAGAGCTTAGTGATTACTGGCATGAACCCACACAGATCCAGCAGTTTTAGCTGTTAACAAGGTTTGAGATTGGAGTAGCTGACATGGAGTGCTCAGATTTGCACTGACAGATTGCAGTGCTTCCACAAACAAACTTCCACATCCCAGACCCTCCCAAAGAGCACTTTTGCAGCAAGGCAAGAAGTAGCGAGCACTGATGAAAAGTGCAACCTTAGTTCTCCTTTAAACAGTTCTGTAATAAGCATTAAACTTGAAGGCTCTGTAACCACCTAAAAGTGCATAACATCAAGGCCTCCTATTCTTGACTTTTTATGCACATAACTTTACTCTGAGTCAGCTTCATTAAACCTAGCTGAATAATTTGAATTCCCAAGTGTTTGGAGGGCTGAGGATTGAATAAACATAGCAGAAACCTCACAAATCCCCCTTACATTTAAAAAAAATATTTCCAAAGAGATGTTACAAGAAATATTTGAAAGACAATAATTCAGTAGGCTGAGATGACAAAATATATGCTACCAAGAACCTCCATTTTGTGTTGCCCAACCACCACCATTGGGAAGGCAGCGGAACCAATGAGCCTGAAATTTTACAAATTAGAACCTAAGAATCATAGAAAAATTTAGGTTGGAAAAGACCTTTAAGATCATCAACTACAACCATTGACCTAGCACTGCCAACTCCACCACTAAGCCACGTTCTTCAGCACCACATCTAAACACCTTTCAAATACCTTCAGGGATAATGAGTCTACCACTTCCTTGGGCAGCCTGTTCCAATGCTTGACAATCCTTCTGTTGAAGTAATTTTCCTAAATACCCAATGTAAACATCTACTGGCACAACCTGAGGCCATGTCCTCTCATCCTATCGCTTGCTATGTGGGAGAAATGAATGACATTCACCTCATTACAACCTCCTTTCAGGTAGTTGTAGAGGGAGAGGAAGTCTTCCTTCAGCTTCCTTTTCTCCAAACTAAACACGTCTCTTTACTCAGCTGCTCCTCACAAAATTTGTTCTTTGGACTCTTCACCAGTTTTGTTGATCTTCTTTGGACATGTTCCAGCACTTCAATGTCTTTCTTGCAGTGAGGGGCTCAAGACTGAACACAGTAATCAAGGTGAGGCCTCACCAGTGCTAAGTACAAGGAGACAATTGCTTCCGTGGTCCTGCTGGTCACAGTTTCTGATGCAATGCCTGATGTTAGTTGCCTTCTTGGCTACCTGGGCACACTGCTGGCTCACATTCAGCCAGTTGACATGTCACACTGAAAGGGTTTAGGAATTAATATCATGGAGGGTTAAAATACTGACATATATATATACATGCACACATATATTCGTACATATATATATATACGCACATATACATGCACACACCCTGGGAAGCTGTTCTCCGCAAAGGCTTGTGAAAGCTGCACAGGCCCTCTGCTGGTGGCTGCTGGGTCATGGACCTGTCACCTGTCATGCCACATGTCACTGCACCACAGCACTATGGTTTGCCTCAGCCCTGGCAGAGGGGAGGGATATAGGCTGGTGGAGTGGAGGGAAAATGGAGGCTGGGGGAGCCCAGAGCATTTCTGCTGGGTCTGTGGTATGGTTTGAGCATTTTCAGGAGGCCAGGGAGTGAAAGAAATTGCTGGCTGCAGCAAAAGAAAGCAAAAAAAGAAAATGGTCCAGGCCCTGCCCCAAAGTGAATGCATCAACATAGAAATAAAGGGAAAGTGTTGCCAAGAAGGACAAAAAAGGTACATATAGAAATGGTTTTATGTCTTTTGAAAACCACACAGGTAGTGATTTATTTTGTAAACACAGACACTCTCCTGCCATTTCATATAGGCAGTGGTATCTTGTTGCAAGTACAGGAGAACCAGAGGCAGAAAGAAAGATCAGAATCAAAAAATGAAAGTGGTCAGGTTGAGGCCAAACTCAAGCTATGCAGAATGCCTGTCAGCTAATAGCATTAGTTTTTAAAGTGTGCTTTTTAGGATTTATTAGTAGTAAAGTGTCTGAAGGCAGGAAGGCACAGAGATAAGCCCAACTGTTTGCATTTCAGTGATGCAGAGAGAGCTAGCAGTAACTGGTCAACCTCTTGAACAGCACTAGGAAATGACCTCTTCTATAATTTGTACTTCATTCTTTCATCTTGTGTTTCAGCTACAGAGCATCAGCTGGAAAGCAATCCAGTTCTGTCACAGGATATCTCTCTTCCACAGAAAATAGGTAAGGATCTATTTTTCCTTTTATATATCTGATTTTTTTTTTTTTTTTTAATCATGGAATTGTCCTGTTCAAAAAATGACTATTTTCTGTATTCATGATTCAGTAAAGTATTTGAGTGCTTTCTCAAATAAGGGGTGGATTTGAAGCGCACATTGAAGGGTTACTCACAAACAGGGATCTCATTTCTCAACAAGACGACGGAGAGACCAGAACACTTTGTGCAAATGAAGTTTAACACAGTGTGCTCTGCTGACATCAGGAGAATCACTTCCATTTTTCACTGGTTCACATGCAGAATTGGGGCTCCAGGCTTACTGAAAACAAAACAAATGCTGCTCTATTTGAAAGTAAAGTTACACAGGAAAAACACTTAGGAAGAACCATTCCAACACAAAAATAGCTAGGAAAGATCAAAGAAACAGTCTTGGATTAAGTGACACCTGCAACTTTATCTCTTTCTCTAGTTTCAGGGGAAGATTTGCATGAACAGAGCTAACTCCCAGAGAGAGGAAATGTAGCATTTGACAGGTGCAAGAAGTCAATAAATTATGGGACATGTAGAACAGATGAACTATCTATTTCTCTACAAAATTGTCAAGGTTCAGTCAGCAGAAGATCAGAAAGAGACACTTAAGATAGAAGTAAGATATGCAAATGCCCCTTTTTTTTTTTCATTATTTTTATCCCTCCTCAGGAGTAGGGTAAAGGGAGGGGAAATATCAATAAGAAAAGGAAATGAGTTGAAACTGTAAATCAAAATTTGCATTCCAAGCCTATAAAAGCATGGTGGGACATTCTGGCTTCATTTTAATCATATAAATGGGTTCAGGGTTGAATTCTGATCTTACAAGCAGGAGTTTCTGTAGTACAATGTCATACATGTTCTGAATACTGTGGGCTGTCTAGTCTGCTGGAATTTGGCTGAAGAGACCAACTTTCTTATTTGTCCTTAAATTCTGTTGTTTCTTCCACAGATGAGGAAGAAATAGCTATCGAGCCTGTAAATATGCAAAAGCCTGATACTGACAAAAACATTTGAGGCTCTAACATGATGCCTAAGTGTCTAACAATATTTGGTGTTTCCGGGAGCAGTATTGAACTCTCTCCAGTCTGGGGACTGCACTCTGTTCCCCCGCGCTCTTGGTTTGGATCTGGTCTCTACTGCTTCTGCTGTGCAAGTGAGGACTTTTGACTCTATAAGCAGAAATACTTCATTACCTCTTCTGCGGTAGGCAAGGGCAGTTGAGTGCAAGTGTATTCCTATTGAGTCATGTGCATTAACTACGTGCTACTAGCAGGGAAATAGGAAACTACTACACAGCCTCCAAAGTGTTTTATCTTCCCTTCCAACCTCTTCTTACTAGGAATGGATTAAAAGTGCAATCTTTTTTCTTTTTCCATTCTAAAAGGGTAATGAAGTGGCAGCTTGAAGCTGAGATCAAGATTTCCTCATAATATGAACAAGCACTCTGCTCTTAATGTGAAAGGAACTGTGCTGATTCACATCCACATATATGCTCTATAACATATTAAACCACCTGTGCTAGTGCTGCATCAGGTACTCAAATGAAGTATACAGCTCTCCAGTTGCACAATACTGTAGGCCTCTAAAAAAAGTAATTAAAAAACAATTGTAATGCCATTGTCTATCATTATGTGGCTCTAAGAGTGAAGACAAAAGTAGTATAGTATCATTCATATCAGTGTCAACAGAATCAGAATATGGCCTGCAGAGAACATTTCATATTGTTACATCCTTTCATAACTCAAACAAAATTTCATTCCTGGATAAGAGCCCTGGTTTATGATAGGAAATAAGTGCTCTGTCACACCCCAATAATTAGTACATCACAGGCAGAATGTAAAACCAGGCAGTAAAAGGACACTAAGTTTCTGGCAGAACTTTGAGTCACATATAAACCATAAACAAGATGATACATACAAGACATGATTGTACTCTTTCCTTTCAGAGAGGCTGATAATTGAAAGGTCAATGCCTCAGGATGAAACAAAACACTGAAGATAAGCTCACAAGGGAAAGCAGTTGCAATGCCACTGCCCTCCTTCATATTCAAACAGTAAAAATCTCAGGAAGAGCAGCTTTGGCCATATGCCCTTCTTAGTATATAAAGAACTTGTTAAAACACACTGGGAGTTAAATAGATCCAGTGAGGCAACTATAACTGACCATAGGTGATGAAGAAGGAAAAGTCTGCTTTGAAATGTGGGGGTTAATTTTTCATTTTTAAGCAGAGATGAGCATTTCAGTTTTCTACCAAGATAAATGCAATTTCTTAAGCACTGTTCTGAGAAAGGGGAAGGAGGAAAAGGAGGAAACATGATGAATGATACTGCAGATACGAATGCAGACCCTAGGTAGCAATGGTTATCCAGGTTTCCATCCACTGCAACAGAAAATACATTTCTCACAAATCCATACAGCTATAAATCACTACATAGGAAAAAAAAACATTAAAAAAAACCCAGCCTTTAAAAAAATGTTAAAAACAGTTTCAGGACTGCAGATACATAGGTTAAACTAAATTGATACTCATATGGAGGAGGATTTTAAATATTTTTATTAATTTTTTTAATTGCCTTGGAAATTAATTAGTGACAGACAATGAAATCCAATGCAAGCTGCTAATTTGAGTGCAAGTCCAAACTGATCAGAAGGCCAAGGAATATGTGTGGTCTCCATCACTTCCTGGTGAGCAGAGGCCCACACCAAAAAAAACCACTAGTGGGCAAGTTAAGAAGTAAAAAAGCTCTGACTCCCCACTGCTGAGGACGTTGCTATGACCATTCACCCACAAAGCAGCTGGAGAAAGATTTGTTTGCTGACAGAGTCCAGGAGAAAGTTTACAGTGAAAATACAATGGGAGCAACACATCAAACTGTGCTTTGGCATGCACAGGTTTGGTGCCACACTGCATTTCCCTCAGTGGTAGCTCCAATCCAGGAGTTATTGCTAATATTAACTTTTTTGCCTAGTTTCCTAAGGAAATGAGGCTTAGGCAATCATTTTGTCTGGCTGGTTTCCCTAATAATTTTGAGCCTACTGACTGATGTCAGCCAAGTGGAATAGCGGGAAAGAGCTCTCAAAGACTATTATGTTCCTCCAAGTTTTGTAAAAACAGCTGTCTGGAGAAGGGAAAGACAGGCCAACCAAAATTTATTCCCTGTTAAAGGAAAAGCTGCAGCATGAGATCATCATTTAGGTATCAGAGGATCCACACAGAAGAGATCTTCCTTTGAATGGAAAAGGTCTTTTATTTATGCTTGTTACACCATAAGTTCAGCTGCCACCAAAGTTAGTTGGCCCCATATGCAAGCCTTCAGGACACCTGACACATTAGTTTGAAAGTCTGAAGTAGCACTCTTGCCCCCTCTAAATATAGTTTCATGCTGACTCACACTGGAAATTTCTCATATGATGCTATTCCCTCTGACATTTCCTATTCTCAAAAACTCTCCTCACAAGAAGCCGAAGGTAAAGGATTTCTTTCAGACTACTAAAACTGACAGTTCTCTTGGTTTTCAGCCTACCTTTGGCTGTCTCTTTTTATGTCAATCAATGGTTGCAACATATTATAACACTGATAGTATCAGCAACATCTTTGTAACTTTCCCTTTCAATTCGTTATCTACTTGGAACAGGAATGATGACACATATCTGCTAAATCAAATGGACAACGCATATTCATCTGTGTTTCCTCTTTGTGCAACCCAGTGCTGTGCGTCTGTACATCAGCACCTAAAACTCAAAGTTAAACAAAACAAGCAGACCTGAGGACCTGTACCTGGGTGGTGTCACAATACTTCTACTGGTTTCCACTGACCTCACTTATACATTTTTTCCTGAAGAGTTAAAATCCAACACGTGAGGGCAGACTTACAGCATCAGTTTAGCAGCCCCCTTTTCCAGGAAGTGTACGTACATTTAAACAAAACAAAAAAACCCAACCCAATACCAAAACAAACAAACAAACAAAGAAACAAAATCTCATCAACGTCTTGATTAGCTCCCGTGGAAAACCACTTCTTTGAGAAATTCAGGACATTCCTCTTTGCATTAATTGCCAGCTTATTAGTGGAATGAATGTTGCCAGTCTTTTCTCAAGCTGCTTGGAGGTGAACAGGCTCTTTATTTCCCTTTAGCAAAAACAACAAAACATCCCAAGAGAGAAGAAAAGAGAAAAAGGAAAGGGAGCTGCTGAGAGCCAGGCTACTTATTCATCTTCAAACATTGGTTTCCATGGAATAAGTTTGGTTCTTTGTGGAGGCTGAACAGCCCTGTGCAGTCTTAATGCTTCCAAAACTACATTTGTGTGGTCAGCTTTCCTTTGGCCTTCCCTTGTCCGCTTCCTCCTCATTCCTGCTCAGCAACAAGACTGGTGTCACAAAAATGAAGAAATCATTCAATAAATTGGTTGAATTATGCTTGCATCACAGCCCACTGAAGCTTTTCTACTGCCACCAGTGACAATTGGATGAAGTATAAAGCCCAGTGGCTTCCAGTCAGTTTGTCAAAAGGGTTACCCAGGCTTTGTCTGCCTCAACTTTTTTAGTGTTTTTTTGTCTCACTTTTGTACTTTATCTTTTGGTTAGGTTTTGTGTTGGGTTGGGTTTTTTTTCTTGGTTGGTTGGTTGTTTTGGTGTTGTTTTTTCTGTGTCTCTTTCCTGTTTCTTAGTTTTGACAGCTTTTGCAGAACATACAACTCTGATCATATTAGTATTTAAAAGTGAGTCATTACCTGTACACCATGAAGGTTCACCAGGAACTCCAATGAAAGGATGAAATAGACTGAGAAACAGATTTTGGATGAAACCTAACTTAAATCAAGAAGCATTTTTCCCACATTAAACTCTTCAGTGGCTCACCTGCTTTATTCTTAGCTTTAAACCACGGAGTGAACAAAAGTAACATGACATTCCTGTTAGAGACAGAGCTAGGCGAAGACTCAGTGATCTCAGACAGGATGCAGCAGATGTTACAGAAAAACTCATGGACTGTGTATTTGATCTGACTACAATAATTTGCTAGTCTTCTTGTAATCCATTTTGACTTCTTTCAAGAAACTGTTTATAGCTCCATTATCCAGAAGAGGCCATGCAGTATGTTTTCTCACATTCTCATTTTTTTGCTGTCATGATTTTTTTCCTATTAAAGGAATAAAGCAAAAGCATGTTTTCCTAAATCACCAATAAAATATTTATCGCTTCCTATTGCTCCACTTCCAAAATGCCTCCTTCTCAAAAGCTTCTGGGGACCAAAGATTTTGACAAAAAGAACAAGAGAGATATATATTAGAAATTCATGAAAGGCATTCTCAGGCAGGCTGTCAGGACTACGGGACTTTTCTTTTGTAAGGACACTTGTTCCATTCAGGTATTGAAATGTATTCTCTTTGCAAGACATAGACACTGATGTATTGTCAATTTTTAAACATAAGACTAGGTCTAATTACCTAATTTACTTTACCTGTTGCTCAGAAATGCAGTAACTGAGGATGTATGGCTTAAAAGAATCTATAGAAGCACAGAAAAATGGATCAATTATTTGATTGTCAATTCACACATCAGTGAATGGCAGGTAGAGTCATTTTAATGTTACCATTTCCATAAGAATGTTGGCAATTCAGGCCAGTGAAGATCTGTTGTGATAATGGAATTAATAATGAAAGCTGGAATTGAGACCATTCATTAGCATACATGGTAGTCCATCATATCCCCTTACTCACAATAAGATGAAATAAGGAGCTTACTGGAAACACACAAACAGTAAAACTAGCATGAAATCCACTTTCTGTGCATCCAGGTTTCTGTGGTGCAAATGTGTTTCTTTCTTTCTTTCTCTCAAATTTCAGCTGAGCTGAGGCCTTTCCCCGTCTTTCCACTGCATTTCAATCTAGGGCAGAAGTAAAGCAACCAGCAAGATGTTTTCTTAATGTTTTATTTATGTGTCTCAGGAAATCAAATTTTACTGGATTTTTTTCACCAAGCAGAGGGGAAACACAAAGCTAACATTCAGAATTTGCCAGGTCTAACCAAAACAGTTTCAGATACCTAATAATAAAATGAGAGTGAACAGCATTACTCAAGCTAACTATCAAATTCCAGGAGGGTCAGTTTAGTCCAAACAAGTTTAAGCAAAACATGAAAGGGTAGTCCAGCTTCTTGCTCTGAAGTCTTCTTGGAATGGAAATGTTTCTTGCCATGTGTTCCACAAGCCAGGGAGAAGACAGTATGAGAAAGCTTCCACAGCTAAAGCAATCCAGGACGTTCAGAACATGAATTTTGAAGTCATCACTGAAGGCTAAAACAAAGCTAGGAGACTAATAGAGAGCATTTATTGATATTTAACCGGTTTGGATATGAAGTTATCTGGGAAATGTATGCACACTATACATCACGTCTTACTGTGTTTCATGCCAGAACAGCTAACCACAGCTGTTTTGATCAGAATTTCACCTGCTTTCCAGGTTCTTTAATGAAAAAAAAAAAAAAAAAAATAAAGAAAAGAGGTGCTTAGCACCCCTGGGGTCAGACGACAAGGTGTGCCTCTACCCTGCTTCAAGAGCTGCCCCTCACCTCCTCAGCACAGAAGCTCTCTCAGAAGGCCTTGTGGGAATGGTAAATTCCACTGATGAGGGTTAAAAAGAGATGGAGCACTAACTGCCTGAAAGAACCTGGATGAAAGAAGGAGCAGGTGTGTGTCCCTGGTTTCAGACACAGGTTCCCTTTCAAAAACATCAAAAAGGAGCAGAATGTGGTGACATTTGCTCCTCAACTGCCTACTTTTCAGTACTTCTCCTACTTCTCCTCCTAGAAGGGGAGACCACTATGCATCCCCATGTTCTGTTTTACCCAAACCAATGGAGATTACAAACACGTGATCATGCCTGCACTTCTGTGAACTTGTGAGCAGGGTATTTACCTGAAAAGTTGCATATCTGGGGTCTAGTTCATGGACGAACCACAACTCAGGGTAAATCCTGCCACTGTTTCATCATAGCAAAAATGTCGATTCACAGTGAATAAATATAACTATCCACCAATGAGCTTGCTAAGCCTTATGAATTTTCTCATTTTATAAATAATTCCAGTTTCTGATATGTCATGTACCAGTCATAAATTGGAGAGGATAGAATCTCACACTTATTTTACAAAAGCACAAACGTTATTTCCAAGGATGTAAAATACAGAAGAAATTCTGTAATTGGAAGCTTCTACTGTCCATGTAAATTTATGTCACAAAGGAAAGGATTTGGACTCTCTATTAGAGTTGAAATTGTAATGCCTACAGTTTTCATTTTGATGATTGTGTCTTGATTCATCATATTTTCTCTCTGTAAATAGCTTGTAAGCTAGAATTTTCTGCAAGCCTGACAACTTTCTCAAATAAGTCTTTTTTTCTCTAAACCTTATTGATTTGTTTTCCGGAAGTATTTTCATTTCTTGGTAATGTTTTATTTATCTAACGCTTTTCACATTTTTTAATCCCTGGAAACCTTTCTATTTCTTCTTTGTTACTGTTTATTTGGGGTTTTTTCCTTTTGTGTTTGGCTGTAGAAAAACAACTTGCATTTCAATACCAATACTTTATACAGCTGAACATCCCAAAGTGCTTTACATTTAATTACACACACAGAGCAAAGTGACTATATGACAAATGTGGCCTTTGGGATCTCCAGAAAGGGGAAGGAAGGAAAGTCTTTCACAATAAGACCATCATGCACACACACATGTGACACTTTTCTTGCAAATGAGCAGCACTGCAGAGTCAATATGTGATACACAGGAGATAGCTGTGAGGAAATGAAAATAAGAACAAAAAAGAAAGATACTCTTGTTTTTCTGAATGAAAAAAGGGTGCTAGGCAGCTTCTGGAATTCAGAGTCTTATCCTAATTAATAAGAAGCACAGAATACTTTTCATCCACAGCAAGAATAGAAAAAACTTGTAATAAAAGGCTTGCATAGATACCTTTTATTTATGTTGCTTGGTTTATAGATTGTGCTGGTTTTATTTATTCCCCCACCCTCTCATGTGTGTTATTTTCCTCTGTGACAGTTTGCAGAATAGTTTGCTGCTCATTAAATGATGAACAAACCATAAAATCCATGTTGCCGCAGAACAAATCAAAAAGGTATTTGGAAATCAAATTATAGTTTTAATAATAAAATTGTCTCATTTTAGCCTCATATGTCTTACTTAATGAACAAAATTAATGAAGAATGTAACTCAGATGCATCATTTTTTATGGCTGCTGCAGAAACCTTCAGTCATTATGAAGTCACTAAGAGCTGTCTTTGGTCATATGATACTTTTAGCAATTAGTTGTTCAATAATTTAAATACATTATTTTAATTTTCCATCCTGAGACACTCAACAGTCTAACATGTGTCAGCCAATTCACATTAGATGTGTAATATAACAGCTTTAATTTCTCTGGTTAGGTTTTCTTGATAGCTGTTTTCTGAAATAACTGGACAAGAGAAAACTTTAATCTGGAACTGCTTAGTAACTACAAGTAATATTCATGATATATTTGTCACAGACTGGTATTGTGGGACTCTCATTCTCATTTCACAGACAAGAAAGCCCTGGCCAATGGAACTGGTTAGTTTTCTCGGAAAAAAAATATGTATAAAGTCTATGGTTATGCCTAGAATAAAATCCCAGTCCAGTGCTTCATCCATCACATTACTATTTCTCAATGGTGGATTGCAAATGTTCTTGCAATGCATAACACTGAAATTGTTACATCAGAATAAATTAAATAAAATCTAGTTTCCCCATTCCATTATGTTTAAAGGTCACATATTCACTAGTAACTATTCAAAACACACAATCACCAATACTCTTGTAGCTCTGTACTAATATACTTAGCAGTGGGGTTTGGTTTGGGTTTTGTTATGGCTTTAAAGTTGAGGAGGCAGAATCATAGCATTCCTTTGCCTGAGACTGAATACCACTATATTGAACAAAACAACAAAACACTACACTAGGACCTAGTGTTCCTTCCCAGATGTTTTTGCCTGTCCAAAAAAGCTGAGGAACACAAGCTCCCTTCACAGATACTCCAGATTGCAAACGAACCTAAACCATGCAACCCAGAGCACCCCGTAGTCGCACCACCAATGTACAAAACCCCAGAGTTACCACAGGCAGTGGGGTGGTTGTGCCAGCAACAGAGACCTGTTCAGCACTTCCTCAGGTGTAATTCTGAGTATGTGCTGTGGAACCTCTGCCATATGCAATCCAGGGGCTAGCTCCACTGCATGTACGGCATCACAACACATGGTGCTGTGGCACCTGTCACCATCATGTCCATGGCGTCATCCATCTGCTTTCTGTGTGTTACTACCTTGTGATAGTGCTGAGGTAAGGCCATTTGAAACACTAGGTATGCCTTATCCTACATACTGTAAGAACCCCAGTCGTATTGGATGCTGACCATGAACAGCTTCTATAATTTTCTAGACTTATATTCATATATCAATACTTCTTACAAATAGGTCTTCAGCCTCTGAAAGATGAGAAAATAAAACAAAGAAAGCAAATTGTTACAAAACCAGAAAAGGCTATTTTTAAGCTGAAAAGGCAACAGAAAAATGTCTTTGTTAGTGCACAGAATCACAAAATGTTAAGGGCTGGAAGAGACTTCCAGAGATCATCTAGACCAACCCCTCTGCCAAAGTAGGATCACCTAAGGCAAACTGTACAGAAACACATCCAGGCAGGTTTTGAAAGTCTCCAGGGAAGGAGAGTCACCAGTTTCTCTGAGTAGCCTGACCCAGTGCTCTGTCACCCACGCTGTAAAGAAGTGTCTCCTCATGTTGAGGTGCAACCTCCTATCTTCCAGCTTGTACCCATTGTTCCTTGGCCTATTAGTGGGCACCACCAAAAAGAGACTGGTACCTCCACCTTGACACTCACCCCTCAGATATTTATAGGTGTTGATAAGAACCCCTCTCAGCCTTCTCCTCTCAAGACTAAACAGCCCCAGGTCTCTCAGTCTTTCTTTACTGGACAGATGTTCAAGTCCCCCAGTCATCCTTTTAGTTCTCTGTTGGACTCTCTCCAGCATATCACTTCTCTCTTGAATTGGGGAGCCCAAAACTGAACACAGCATTCCAGGTGTGGTCTCAGCAGGGCAGAGTAGAGGGAGAGGAGAACCTCCCTAGACCTGCTGGACACACTTTTCTTAATGCACCCCAGGATGTCACTGGCCCTCTCGACCATAAAGGCACATTGCTGTCCTATGGATAACTTGCTATCCACTAGGATTCCAAAGTTTTTCTCCATGGATCTATTTTCCAGCAGGGCACCCGCTAACCTTTACTGATGCCTGGTGTCATTCCTCCCCAGATGCAGTACCCTGCACTTGTCCCCATTGAATGTCATGAGGTTTGCCTGCACCCAGCTCTCCAGCCTGTCCAGATCTCGTTGGATGGCAGCACAGCCTGACGGGGTGTCAGCCACCCTCCCCCAAGTTTTGTATCATCAGCAAACTTGCTGAGGGTATGCTCGATCCCCTCCTCCAGGTTGTTGACACAGATATTGAATAAAAGTAGACCCAGTACTGATCCCTGGGGAACACCACTGGCCACAGGCTTCCAACTGGACTCTGCACCACTTATCACAGCTCTCTGACATCTGTTGTTGAGACAGTTGCCAATCCACCTCATGGTCCAGTCATCCAACCCTCTTTTCTTGAGTTTACCTATGAGGATATTAAGGGAGACAGTATCAGAAGCCTTGTTGAAGTCAAGATAGATGATATCCCCTGCTTTCCCTTCATCTATCCATTTGGTCATGCTTTTGTAAAAGGTTATCAGATTAGGCAAGCAAGATTTCCCCTCAGTAAATCCATACTGGCTACTCTTGATAACCCTCCCCAACTGATCTCAAGTGTGTTTACTGTTTTCAATACCATTCTCTGTCATTGTTTTGTGGTGTTGCTGTTTGTGATTCTTTTTGGGTTTGGGGTTTTTTAATTTGGTTGCTTGATTTTGGTTCTTGTCTTCTTTTTTTAACATGACAGTCTTTTCTTCTACAATCCATCCTCAAGCCCAGTATTTGATGCTGTGTGAAACAGCCTTGCAGATGGCCTTCCCTCTGGTAGATAAAGTTACTTTTTGGACACAAAATACTGCTTGTCAACTCAAACATTGCTTTTGTGAGATAACGTATTTCTAAATACAGCTGACAGTGGAATGCCAAGGCAGCTGTAAGCCAAGATGCTCACCAGTGATGGGTCTTTGAAAGCATCTAGTTCCTCTCAGTGAGTATCTGTTAATGGAAACACAGAACAAATTTGCACAAAACAAGATCAAGTGGTTATGGGACTCAGATTTGTAATTTATATAAATACAACTGCCACCAGTTTTAAAGCTGAACTCAGGCTTACATTTGCATTCAGTGAGAATGACATTTTGCAATTGTCAGATAATCTGGGCAATTATTTCCAATTTTCTAAACCAAAACTAAGCCTCTCCTTCACTTGTATCTTATAACCACCAGGTTCCAGTGCACTGGGAGCCCAAAGCAAATGCCTAGCATTGGGAGCAAGGAATTTTTGAGCAGCAACTGGGAGCCAACTCTGAGCGGCAAAGGCCAGTTACAAACTTGCAATTTGCCATCAGGAGCTAGTCAGTGGGCAACCAGAGGTTTACCAGGTACTTTGGTCTCATCATACAAATGAAGGGACATTCTTCCTTTTCCTCTCCCACTCTCCCTTTGGTACCTCTCTGCCTGTCTCTTTCATGCAAGCGTATCTTCTCCTCTGGCCTAGAGCCCCTATATATGGATTCATGTTCTGCGTTTCTGCATCTTAAAATTAATTTGACCCCACTGTTTGCTCTTCAGATAACAGTAACTCCCTCCTTTCTTTCAACATAAATGAAAATTTGTGCTTCATTTCATGCCCAGTTTATAGCTGTTCTTTTCTTCCTGCTATTTTTCCTGTCTACTCTCCCGTGATGAGTCTTACTTTCCTATTTGCCTCCCATGTATACTCTTCAGAAAAAGTCATCCAATTTATTTTATCCTTTTTTTTTTTTTTATGATCAAGGCACAAAGCCAAAATATTACATTTAACAGACAGAGTAATATTTTTCCAAGCTTTTACTTAGATAATGGAAGCCAATGCCGCACAAAAATTGCCCTGCTAAATGAATGCAAGACAGTTTCCCTGGCTTTCTCTAGTGTATGGAAGCTGCAGTGGTAAGAAGAAAGATTATATATTCCAAATCATCTCAGCTATCCTCTTTATCATTATTATTGCCTCCATTTTCTACTGCATTTTAGAGTATATTCTAAATGGAATATTAATATTAATTTCTTTCTTCTTCATGAGGGTTCAGATAATTTGGGATAATTAAGGGAGAGAGGATAGAAGAATGCATCTTGGGGTTATCAATCTCCGAGGAATATGTTAGTTTTGCATTTTAGTGCTGCTGAAAAATGTAAATGCTTCAATTAGTGTAAAAATCAGAGGGTGCCTCTCTCATTAACAATGAGGCCTCTAACCTCTCACCTTGCCCATATCTGAATCAGAGGATTCTCAAATGGAGAAGTTGGCCCATTTTCCTAAATACAGAAATCACTCTAAAGAAAAAAAAAAAAAAAAAAAAAAAAGTAACCAGAAAATATCTTCCCACCTATTTTTTTTTTTTTTTCCCCCCCATAAAGAGCTAATTAGTTTCCAGAAAAGGCTTATACAGAGAAGTTAGTGCCCTCTTGTATGTGATGGGTAAGCTGGTGTGCTTGTGGGTAGCATTACAATAGAGATAACATGTCTGGGTGTCTGCAGTACTGGGATGAATCTCTTCAATCTAAATATTCCATGTTTCATAACAAACTTGTCAATAATGGAGAAGAAGGCAGTTTTGCTGCTATCCTACAGCTAACACAGCCTGAAACCTCCTAAAGGCTGATTGAAATCGATTCATACACAGGTGGAACGCTACAGATCTCTCTTCTCAGCCTTTATAAAGGGAGATTTAGTAGGAGATTTTTTATTTATTGAGAGATTCTTATTATACCAAGTTCAATACTCCTTCAGTCCACAGTTACCCAGAAAGGCACACTTAAACAAATGCCTGATGTATTCAGCGTGTATGAGACCAAATAAATCAGAGGAAAAGAATATAGCTACTACCACACACATCTATTCTGGACACACTCATTTCTAAGCCAGAGGCTGGGATGCAAGGAGAAAAGCACTGCCTGGACTGATGATTACATTTCCTCAGCGAATAAAACCCAAGTGCAAAACAGTAATAGAAAATTACCTTCTCCCTTTGCATAAAGAAGGTTCATCTGCAATGATTTCATTAATTGAACGATTAGCCTTCTGCTACCATTTTTGACCTGTGGTTTTTCTGCTAATTTTCCTTTTACTGGAGGATCAGTTCTGGTCCTCCAGTGATGTTAGCCTCAGTCAGTTCATCTCCACACTACACTCTTTCCTGGTCTGTGATGAATTTCCTAACACTTGATTACTTCCAAATAATTTCTCAAACCTTTTCTAGCATTTTGCCTTCAAATCAGTCCCATTGATACTGGTAAGCAAGTACACAAGCTGTCTCCTTTTTACCTTAAGTTCTTTTCATCTCAGGTTTTCAAAATACTTTCTGTCATGGTACTAAGGTCTATGTAGGTTCCTATTTGAAATTTCTCAGGAAAAGCACCATTCAAGAGCAGTGACCATAATGTACACGGATGCAGTACCCTTTCCGGGGCAGCAAAGGTCAAAAATCCACCACAGCTGTGCTAAACTTTGAGCAATGGAAGTATATGAAATGAGGTAATTTATTAAAAAAGAAGCTAAAAGAGGTAACTGAGCAGTAACAAATCCTTATGGACAGCACAGGAACTACAAAATCATCCTGCTGAAAGCAGAGTTTCAGTGCATACTATCTGTCAGGAAAAACAATAAAAAATCCCAGGCGTAGTGGAGCAGTGAGCTAAAGATTTGGGAAGTAAAAGAGTTTATTAGAATTGAGAAGTCATCATTCAAAAAGCAGAAGCTGTGTCCAAATGAAGAAAATAAAAAGGATCATAAACTCTGCCAGATTAAATGCAGAAATATAATTAGGCAGAGGGGGAAAAAAAGGGAAAAAAAAAGAGAAGAAAAAAAGGAGTAAGGAACAGTTAGCTGGAGCAATCGAAAGTAATACTGAATTCCTCCTCAAGCACATAGGACCAAAAAGCCTGCCAGACAGTATGTGGGACCCATGGACACTTTGAGTGCTCAGTGAAGGCAAAGCTGTTGCAGAAGAGCACCACTGGTAGAAGCTGAAGATATTTCCTCACTAGAAATCTTTTTTGGAAGGCAGTACTGAAGAGGAGCCCTCTGAAACGTAACTGACTGTGAAGAGGCTATCATAACATTAGCATAAGAACTACAAATTGGACTGGGAAAACCCAAGCAAGTAATAGTTGAATCCCATACATTTTGCATACCATGAACATTGAGATTATTAAATGTGATGTCAGGGAGGATCCAGAGAGCTGCAGTACTGCAAGGTAATAACTCTAGTACACAAATTTGTAAAGGCAGCAATAAAAGATAGACATCACCTAAGATATATAATTTATAGTTTATAGTCTATAGTTTATGTGGAAAGGCCAAATGTCAGTCCTGTAATGGGAAATTCTGCCTTACAAAATCCATTAGAGTTTTCTGAAGTTGACAAGCACATGGGTCAAGTGAGCCAGTCAAGCAAAGTACAACAGTTTTTTCGACAAATTCTCCCATGAATGATTCCTAAAGAAGCTCAGCAGCCATGCAATGAGAAGAAAAGACCTGGTAAGAATAGATAATTGACCAAAAGGCATGAAACAAAAGGCCTCTCCTTACAACAGAACAAATATGCTTCACAGTGAAATAAAATTATGGACTCTGAGTTGATAATTGTCATTTGGAAGTGAGAATTGGAGGTTATGATAGACAGTTCCATGGAAGCTGATGTTCAATGCTCAACAAGCAGTCAAAAAAAAACCCAAACCCAAAACAAAACAACAACAACAAAAAAAAGTCAACAACAGAAAAATAACAACAACTCAAATACCAGGAATAAAAAGCAAAACAGAATTATGAGTTTGCTCATCTGTGGCTGGAGTATTTTTTCCATTAGGGTCCCTCTTATCGCAATGAAAGACATTTATGGTGGAAAAGGATCAGATAAAGATCAACTATAATAAACTGTGGAATAGTTTATAGAATTCTGAAAATCATGAATGATGTGGAGTGATTGGATAGAAAATGACTGCTCACCATCTATCACTGCAAAAAAACAGAGAATGTCAAATGAAGCTGAGAAGTGTTAGACTTAAGGCAAACAAAAAGAGACAGCACTCAAAAGATGTACCTGTAACACTTGGCAAATCTTGTTCAATGTCTAAGTGAGCTGCTTTCTGAAGGAAGGACTTTCTGTTCTGTATCTAACTCTTCAGGTGAAGACATTGAACTGGACTTTTTGGAGCTACTGGTACAAATAAATACTGGTACAAAGAAATCATACACATTCAGCCTACCTCATTAATTTGTTGATTACATACTTAGAGGTCAGTTTGTAATAGGAAACTTAGAGTCATGTCACTGACCTTACACCAAGCTTTACAGTGATGCAGGATTCAGTCTAGGCAGTCATTTCTGACTGGTGCACCCTCACTGTAGACTGGGTGATACCTGGAACCATCAGACAATTTTCACTACATTTACACAGAAGCAAATGAGACCAAGATTAGGTGACAATTCCAGGCAGAAACATGTCAGGTCCATTAAAGAAAAACATATTTTGCTTTTGCAGTTCTTCTGGTGTGATGGTGAGAAATAGCACAACTAGGCCTCATATCTCTAAGACAGCATAAAGAAGAAATTTCCCAGCACTCACCAATGAATGAAAAACAGTTCAGTGTATACTGGTTCAATTAAAAAGTTACTATTTTTTACATTAATTACATTTAAAATGGTATGTAACAGATTCCTCCTTCCCTAATAGCTTAGGAATCCAAGTAAGATCTCTAGCAACCAGCACCAGAACAGGAGGACACAGTATCAAGCTGCACCTGGGGAAGTTTAGACTCGAGGTGAGGAGAAAGTTCTTCACTGAGAGAGTCGTTCATCATTGGAATGGGCTTCCCAGGGAGGTGGTGGAGTCACCATCCCTGGAGGTGTTCAAGAGGGGGGTTGGACGTGGCACTTGGTGCCATGGTCTAGTCATGAGGTCTGTGGTGACAAGTTGTACTCAATGATCTTTGAGGTCTCTTCCAACCTTGGCGATAATGTGATACTGTGGAACTGTGAAAAGCTGTAGTCTGACTGAAAAGACCACACCATTTGTTTCTGTCAAATTTCCTGCAAAATATTAGTGATGATGAATAACTTCTAATTGTATGAATGGAGAAATGTTTTACATCTCTTTTAAATTTCCTTAGCATCTGAGCTCCATATGAGCACATGATTTTATTAGGTTATGTCAGTTCACCATAGCAACTCTACTAAAGAAAGGGAGCACCATCAGAAAAGTTCCCAGTTTACAAAGAAAAATAAAATATCAGGTGTTAACTGTAAAAATAAAATTGGGACAGAGAATTAGGGAATTAGGGAAGCTGTGATTGATAAAAGGGCCAACAGGGAGTGATTTCAGAAGTCACAGTTTAGCAGCAGAGAAAATAAAGAAGACTGTGACTGAAGCCATCAAACAAGAAAATTTTCCCGTAAAGCAATAAAACACAAGGCTCCAAATGGACCCTGGTTACCTAAGTTCTGTGTTTTTTCCCATTTGGCTCATGATGTACAGCCAGTTTCAATGCCTCGCAGGGGCAGACATACCTGTAACAGAATAACAGAGTTGCTCCAGATGTCTTCAGATTCTGGGACTGGATTGTGGTTTGGACACAAAGCCTGTCTATCTATCAGCACATCACTGTGTGAGCTGTGAAGTGACACTGGGACCTGTTTATGAGCTTTTCCCTCACCCGTGGGTGCAGTAGCTGACATGTCAGTAACATGACCCACATTTTACACGTAGACCTGTTCAGTGTCAGGGCAGACATGCCTGCCTGCAGAACTGGGAAAGGAGACGCCCTTGCCTTCACCTTCTTCACTGCTGCCTGCCACATTTGTTCTCTGCCTGTGACCTTGCATGCTGCCTGCCTGTCTTCTGTTTGGGTTTGCAAAGGTACAGCAGGAGGGATAACTGGGGCTAGCATTAATACAGCCCTCTGTGCTTTGTGTCCAGAGCGAGGGGGAGAAAGATGAATTATTGTAGAAGGGGGTGTTGTGCTGCTGCTGAATTGTAGATATATGTAAATATATTTTGTATATGTTTATTGCATTTTATACTTTTACAATGTCTACTTTTGTGAATATAATTTCATTTTAATTCCAAATTCTAAAGTGTGCTAAATTTGCTCCTTGGGGTCAATTTCAAAATTGTTGGGTGGTCCAATCCAACCCACAACACTGGTGTTCCTGGTGTTCCAAATATTTAAAACAAAATGAAAACTAAAGCATTTGTAAGAACACAATATGTAAGATGAACTTTTCTGAGTAGCATATATAGTGAGCATCAAGAACAGTCACATGTCAGCTTTTCACCAAAAAAATGCCAAACTGTGTTACAGCATCTAGACTGTAAGCCTGCCCCGCTGAAGCAAAATGGTAGAGATTTTAAGCAAGAACTGCTCCAATAATCATGTAGTGTGAGATGTGCAACACAAGCCATAGGATTTTATGCAGGAGTCCCTGCAGTGGTAATGACTACCCTTCCCTACTGCAGCGGAGGCTCCTTACTACCCCTTTCAAATGACCTCTCCACAGGAGTCTGAGGGGAACAGACAGATATTAGACAAAAATGTCTTTGCTTTTCCAAAAGGAGCAGCCACGAAGCAGTTACTAGTGGCTAGACTGCATTGCTAATACCCATTTGGGCACCAGGCAGTCAGGCTCCGGCTGAGCAGTGATACCAGGGTAGCAGTCCACTGGTCTGTGTCAGGACCTGTTGCAGGGCGCTCCAAAGCCCCCTTCCCCCACCTCCATCTGCAGAGGTTTGAATGGAGGAAGATAAAGGCACAAAATTCCTATCCCCTCCCCGTGGGGGCTTGAGCAGGGAAAGGTAGAAAGGTGCCTTTCTTCCCGCCGGTGGTCGAAGTCCCTCAAGTGTATTCGCATGTGTATTCACCCACACTGGAAGCTGAAATTGTGACTGGCTGGGTTCTTCACACCCAGGATATACTGGCACTGGACACACTGTCGAATAGAGTGACCAGAAAGCAGTCTCGAGCTCATTTTTCGGACTCGCTGTGGACTCGGTTTCCTGGGATTTGTGCTGGGACTCACTAGATTCACAGCGACATTAGCCAGTAGCACCCAGACCTGGCTTGTCACCCTGACCTGCCTACCCTGGGGTCCTGGTCCCCACCTGTGCTGGAGCGACTCTCTTCCGTAAACTGCGGCTGTTGGCTGGAAACACGCCAGCAGTGCAACTTCTCTTGCTCTGCTCCACGAGATTTGCCTCATGGGAGCCGTGTCTAAGGGAACTTTAACTTTGGCGGGTCCCTCTTCCTTTGGATTTGTGCCGCGTGATCCACGAATTAGATTGTAAAGCTTGCCGTTCTGGAGGCTGCCGTGGGAGGAGAGATCCAGGGACCATCTCCAAATTCCTACTCCATCCTCGTGAGTAAAATCCGACTCATCAGCTTTCGCTAGGGTCCTGGCTTGCCTCTGATTTTCAGTGGGGTAAAGCTATTTTGCGGCTTATGCTTTTCCATTTTCTGAATTCTCTAAATTGTGCTAAAGTTGCCCATAAGCATCCTGGTAGAATTCACGACCTAATAGAATCTGTAAATAAAATTTAACCAGTTTTGTATGTAGTTTTGGGGCGGGGTTTTGGGAAAAATAAAGAAAACTATATTTTATAATTCCCACCTCATTAGTGTATTCCAAATCGAAACAGGACCATAGCTTTTTCCTGTTTCACTGGCATTCATGCTGCCTTTCACCTACTGAGTATTATCATCACAGAAGCTCGAGTTTGTTTAATGTGTTCTTAGCCACAGATCATTAGTAACCAGTTCCACTTTCCACTAAGTTCCAACTGTTTTTATATAGTACAGGACTCTTTTTTTTTTTTTTTTTTTCTCCCTCCCCACTTCTTTCTTCCTCCTCTTTCCAATTTTCTTGTTGTAAAACAATCCTGCCTGAAAGCAATGAACGCCTTTCAGAACTTAAAACCCTAATGGCATGCATTTGTAAAAGAAGTTCTAAAGGCACTGTTATTCCTCAGTTTGGCTTCACTGCTGGCTCGCTGTCCACACACATAATGCCAAGCTTTTTCCCACCAAAGTAGCAGTCCTCAGCCACAATTTCACCTTAACCACTGAGTTTTATTTATTGCCTGAAAAAGCTAGCAACAGGATAACTCTCAGGACATTTGGAAGGCCACCATGAAGTCAGTGACCACTCAACTAAGTGTGGGAAGGATATAAATGAATCAATGGCTTAGGTAATTGTACCTGCCAAGACCAGCTCTCGATGTGTTTTTTGGATATTCCCACTTCATCCATGATGTCGTCTTCTCGCTCTCTACCGAAGCTTTTCTGATTCACAAACACACTTTCCACAGATCTACATCTCAGTGTTCACATTAGGCATGAAACAAGATTGCAGCTTGTCATTGCTTTCCACATTTCTCTTGGACTGTCTTGTCCAAAGCAGGAAAAGAGATCTACTTCCACGGCTGCTATTTGCTTTCTGCGCAAGCTGCCCATTAGCTACTGACTAGCAGCTGTAGGAAAGTGGTCTACACCCCTGGTGGGCTACTGGCTGGCCTAGGTAGCATCTCTCAATAAATTGCTGGAGAACAGCAGGATATCACTGCTGAGGGGGAACCTACTCCTGCTCAGGGCCTGCCAAATCAATAAGCTTTTGCCTGCAGGACCCATGTTTGGATATCTCCACATAGAAATGGAGATTTGACCTGGATCTCTCTCTATGGATGCAACAAGCAGCAGGAGACCCAGGGTCAAAGAAACCAAGGTCATTACTCAGACAGTGAGCCTCACTTCCACTGCTGTCCTAGAAAGAGTAAAGGAAGAGTAAAGAACAAATTACAGGGATCATACACCTCTGGAGGGACACTGTTAAGTACTTTACCACAGGTAAAGCTCTCAGGTTGTCAGTACCAGGCAGAATCAGTATTCCACTACACCTCACCACTGTCAATCCAGCAGGTGCTTTAGGGTACACGGAGCCCTTTCTGTTGACAGCAACATTCTTCCACTGGAATTGCATGGTAAGGAGATATTGTCCCCTTTGCAGGCAGTATGCCAGAATACCAGTCAGTGCCAGTCTAGCCTCCTATAGTGTCATGCCCTGCCACCAGTGAGGGACCACCACACATTTACTGCTGTTAGCCCTCAGTAGGGGTAGCACTCCAAACAGCATAGAGAAAAGAGGGAAAAAAAAAAAAAAGAAAAAGAATAAGGAAAAAAAAAGAAAAAAGAGATAATAAAGTCTCTAAACCCACCACAACTAAACATCAGTACCCATCCTCATGCTTTCTGCAGAAGGAACCTTCTGCAAATCTGTGGGTCCCATTGCAGTCCCAAGTCTGCAACCCAGAGCTACTCATGCCTTAGGTTCTGGTTCCCACCAGAAAATGGATGACAGATCATTGTAATGAGGCTTTAGTGGCTATTTGACATGCAATCCATCCTCGAAAGAAACTGTGAAAACGAGTAAATATGTCCATGCCCTCACAATCTGCAAGGCAGGGCATATTGTGCCTGGGGAAGGCTCAAGAGTTTGTCTTGCCAGAGTGCCATGGGCACACCTCTGGATCCCAGAAGCACCCTGGCACACAGCTATTGTCCATCCCTGGACCATTGCTCTCTATCATTCCCATAAACAGAGACTGTGCTTGGGAAGGAGTGGGGTTCTTTGGAGCCCTTGTAGAGCTACCAGACATGTCTCAGAGAGGAGAGCTACAGGGCAGTGGCAGAGGCAATCAGGCAGGCCCCTCCAGCTGCTAGAAGGACTGAGTGAGGGGCCAACAGGAGCAGATGGGTCTGACAGACGTACATGGCCCAAATCCTGAGCAGCTTCTGTGGTGTGACACCAGCTGCAGCCCAACAAGGGTCCTATTAATCCTGCCCGTGAAGTGGGTTTCCCTTCTCCATACACCGGATGGAGGATATGTCACTGAGAAATTTTCATCCACTGTTTGCTAAGGGTTTCTCACCAAAGAGTCACAACTTAATTGCTGTTATTATCTTCATAAAGCTGTCCAGAGTGTTTTTCCAGTGGTTATTTAAAGCTTATCTAAAAGATACTGGTAGCAGGAGAATGCCTGGTTGAAACTACAGCCCAAATATGCCCACAGAAGAGTGGGGAAAATAATAGGTATCTTAAAGCAATCATCATCTTACTATAATTGATTGTATTGTTGTATTTTTTGATCCATGTGTGACATGCACAGCACATCATTACAAAAGAAATGCAGCTAGAAGCTATATAAACTGACAATTGCAGACCAAGTTACTGTCAGCCTTCTGCAGGAAAAACGATACCTTGGCAGAAAGTAATAATCACGCATCATAATTATTGAAAAGTTCTGCTTATGAGGCTCTCCAAAACATATCCCTAAAACTTTGTACACATTGCTGATGAAAAGTTGCTTACAAACTTCTTGATCAGCTTTAAAAAAATCAGTGTGAATAGTATGAATGTTTAGGGGAACCAAACACAGGATATCATTAGATATGTAGTTTATATATTCTTTTTCCTCTCTGATTTGTTGTAGGGAGAAAAGCTGGAAGCACAGAAGTGGTGATGAAGGGTTTTGTTAAAATAGAGAGGAATTTTTTTTCCATGCAAATTCTTTGTTTCACCATATCACTAGTCATAAGTCATAAAGTCTTAGAAATCTAAAGGACTTATCTCAGAACTAGATATGATCAAATAATTTACTACAGGATAGTTGTTTTTAAATCAACTCTCTTTTTAACACAAATCATTTACAAACAGGTCATTCTCACTAGGAATTTATTCCTGTGTTTTTAATTGCCTTAAGGATTTTTTTTTTGGGGGGGGGGGGGGAATGTAGACAATGGATTTGCAAATTATCATTCAAAATAGTTAGCTACTGTGAGTTGCCAGTCAAAATCACATGTATTATTTCTACTGTGTGATTCAGTCCTGGATTTGAAATGTCAACAAATTATCTAACAGTTATGAATCATTCAGGATCATCTCAGATAAAAACAAGGCAGAAGAAAAGTTGATGAATTAGATGTCACTTCACATCTTTTTATGTCCTCTTTCCACACAATCACCACAGCCCCCTGTCACTCAGCACATTACCTGCAGTCTGATCCCCAAGCAGTGCATTCTTTCTTAACTCATCCAGGGAGAAGATGAACATCACATCACATTTATGAATAATGGGATTTTACCTCTTTTCTCTTCATGTTCTTCCCAAGCCACTCGTGTTTGTGTCAAGAGTTAGGGCTGGGCCAGCCCCTAAATAGCCAACAGATATCTCCACCAGTCCCTTTCCCTTCCCAAAGGGAAGAGAAAGGAAGTAAAGGAGAGTGGCTTATGAACTGGAAAAGTTAAACTACTTTAATGAAAAATAATAATAATAATAATAATAATAATAATAATAATAATAATAATAATAATAATAATAATAATAAATTTTTAAAATAATAAAATGTATCTAAACCGAATATTGAACTCAACACCCTTAATGGCAATTAGTCACCATCACCGCTGATGCCGTGGCATAAGGCCCAGACTGGTCTCAGCAGCAGACAGGAACTGAATTTAGGAGTTGGATTCTGAAACTGTAATTCAGAAGCACTTGGATCAGGAACAAAACCAGAGCAGATGGAATTTTCCTTGGACATTGGTCATTGAAAAAGAGGAAGAAAAGAGTAAGAGCAGAGCTTGACCCTCACATGATTCCTCAGCTTTCTACCAACTATAACATACATGGAAAGGAATACCTTGCTGGTCAGTTTACAGCCATCTGGACTGTCAGTCTCTCCTGCAGGTGCAGCCTTTTACTCTCTACACATAACATAGTACACAAGATTTAGCAGTGACTTTGGTCTGCATACCAATCCTTGGTGTTAACTAGAAATACTGAGCATTATCACTGCTAGAAGCAGACACTATCTTCAAAATTTCATGTCAACTTCAGAAAGTGCAGTTACTTAGAGGAGACTGAGCTGAAATAAAATCACAAAACAGAACAGGTGAGGAGCACCTATCTGTCAAGATCTGATCTAACTCTTCTCTCATGTGTTTAATTAACCCAGTTACTGTGCTGGAATGTTGGAAGGACTTTGGGAAACCTCCCTCCGCCTGTCCTGCATTGTGCAGCACTACAGACCTCTTCGCACATCTGTGAACAGCATGAGCTGCCCTTGACGGGCTCCCTCCTTCATCATCTGGCATGTTCAGAAATCCCCCTTAGTAATTGGGTTTGAGAGTGCTTGAGTTCCCTTTAACTCTTAAATTATAGAATCACAGAACTGGTTTGATTGGGAATGACCTCTAAGATCACAGAATTCAACCATTAACCTAACATCACGATGGTCATTAAACCATGTCCTGAAGTGCCATTTCCACCTTGAATACCTCCAGGGACAGTGTCTCCACCGCTTCCCTGAGCAACCTATTCAAAATTAGGTTGGGAGAGGACCTGTTGAATATAAAAAACACAGAAAGCTACTTCAAAGATAGGCAACTCTATGGGAGTCAATACTGGCAAGAGTGGGCCATGGTCTCTTCCCCTACTTTTTCTGAATAGAAGCCAAGGAAAGTCAGGCTTCCTGTTATGGCTGCTACTGAGAAGGATGGGGCAGTATGTCAAGAATCAGCTGCAGCTGATGTTTCTACTTTTGTGATCCATTGCGCCATTTTTAGGATCCATCATTGCACCTCTTCAATGGCTTCTAGAGCTGTAGACCCAGGCTTTATGGGACTTTTCCTCTAGTTTCCTGAGCCAGCCATACCCAGCTTAGCTCGGTCCTTTTTCTTTAACCCTGGGCTTTTGCTGACCTTAGCATGACTTGTCCCTGTGTCTTCCTCTTTAGTAATTTGATGTTGCCTTTAGTTCTATGAACTCTGCAAAAGAACTGGTGAAGGGTGACTCAGATGCCTGAGATTAAATACTTGGATGTAGTTACTGTGGGGAGAGATGTTGCTGTAATATTTAGTATATAGAAGCAAAGATCACAGAATTTTTTTTCTCTTGTGATGTAATTCATTACTGTGGCAAATCCTGTGAAGCCAGGAAAATACCTATGTAACAAACAAGAAAGACCTATGTTATAAAAGCATCAGATCCCACTACACCCCAGGGTCACTCTTCATGCCGGTGTCCAGGCTTTGTTCCTGCAATGGAGTATACTGAGCAAGTGAACTGGGATACAAGAAAAGGAGAGAGATTAACTGTCACAAGACCTGTCCTTTTCAAAGGAAGGCAAATGTACTTCACAATAACATCAGAAAGTGAATGTAAGGTTCACTAATCCCAGACAGATTCATGGCATTTCTCCTTCTTGAGAGACTTGGAATTTCATCCACCATTACATCCAGAAAAGATTTCTCCCCACTAAGAAAGAAGTTCCTCTTCTAGTGTGTTGAAACAATTTGGTAATTTACTTCTCCTTCCGTACAAATTGAATCTCTCAAAGCTCATTTCTGCAAGTGCCGTTGTTTTCTCAGGTGAATCAAAAGTCATTTTGCTGGTCCACCATACTCTCTGAGCTCCCAAGCATCTCCAGCACCAGAGTGTTCCCTGCTACAGCTATTTCTCAAGTAATGCTTGGACACATTTCATGTTGCATAACTCCTGGCACAGCAATCTGAAGATGTCTCCTCCTGTTGTATTAGGGAGTGACCCACTGTGGCAGAGTCTGTTACTTCCTTTGAGAGTATCAAATCTGTGGTGCCTCATCGAATTATACAGATTCCAAGGAGAGAAAAAATGCCAAGCTCTGAACTTTTCAGTAGAACACATCTGGAGAGCCTTAATCTACATATACAGCAATAATGCCACTTCTTCCTGGTGAACACTGCATGCATTGAATCCTGCTAACATGGGATGACAGATAAGTAACAATAGGAGCTATGTTGACCTGGTGCTTGTCCTATCCTGAAATGAAATACTGTATGACAGAGCAGCCACAGCTGCATGATTACAAAGAGCAATCTGTGGCTTCTAAGCAAAGCAGCTGAGAAGTTTAAAAAAAAAAAAATTTTAAAATCTCAGCTTACCCTTCCCCCTTCGTTTCTACACACACATACTGGATCTGAGGCTGCAATCCATTGACTAAAATAGGCATGGAACTGAGAGTGACCTGATTTTTGTGATGTACTGAGCACTTGCATTGCCCTGGGACTTTACTACTCAAAACTGTTTTTCTTGCAGAATACAGGAGGCTCTGTTCCTCTGAAAATTTGGTACATTTAAGCAGGTACCTTAACATTAGGGGCTTTGACAGTTCAGTCTCTTAATTTATTCTTCCAGAAACAGCTTCATTTGAGAGTGTAGATAAATTAATACTGAATAAAAAAAAAAAAAAATCAGACAATTAATGTCTGGTTTCTGTAACATTAGCCACACTGAACACCAGTGGAGGAGCAAGTATTACACGTTGCAATATGGAGGAGAGAGCATCAGGTAGGGCAGTGGCAGGACTGACTGCTTTCTTATCAATGTGACACAGACCATGTGCTACAACAGGCAGTACTTGTAGGAAGGGCAAGGGATGATTGATCCCATTTGACTCTCAGAAATCCTTTATGAGAAATACCCTCCATTCTCCAGATATCTCACTGACATTAAAGACAGCAGATTTGCAAGTCAGGACTGATTTTCCAGAAGCCCAGAGATGCAATTGTGCAAATCTCCAGTGGGATTCAGATCCAGGCAGAAAGAGGGTTGTGATGGACCCAAAAGATGAAGCACAATCGTCTGCCTTTTCCCCCTGCCTTGGTCTGCATCCTGCTTGCAGCTAAGGTGGCAGGAACAGACTAATGCTTGCTTTCAAGGGATCTGAAGAGACTCTTTAACTGTTTAAAGAAAGCTTTAAAAGTTATAATTCTTAAGTGACTTTCCAAGGCTGGTTGCTGAAGGTTGCACGGGGCTAGATGTGAAGTTGTATAATCCTGTTTTGTTCTTTTTCAAATGTCAGCAGGATAAAAGTAAAATTCTCCTTTTGGCTTTCTCCAGGCCCTGAGTAATCTGATGCAACACAAATCAATATGTTCTTGAGACATCGTTCCATGGAAAATGTAAATCACAATGTTATCTGATATATGAGTTGTACAAACTCAAGCAAATTGCAGAAACTATAATCCCAAACTGTGAATCACTGCTGTGGTTTTAATCACTACCACTTTTTTTCCTGTCCATCAGCTCCACCATTAGCAAAGCAGTGGAAGCATGGATTAGACAACATGTACTTTTTAATGTTAACATGCCCTGGTGGTAAGAAACTGCAGTGTGACAAAACAGTTTATCAGAAGCAAACTTTGAAACTACTTTCTTTCTCCTGTGTGCAAATATCCTCAAGCGTTCACAGCCAGCACACGTCCACCTCTACTTCCTAATGCAGAATCCCTAACAGAAGGGCATACTGCTAAGGAATTGTGGTTAGAAGGAGGCTCACTAATGCAACAAATGGTTGAGCAGAAAGCACAAACCAACAGATGCCAAACTATTTGAAGCCTGATACAGAACAAAAGGCCTGCCTCCTCAAACGAGGGCCAGTGCTACAGAGCCCAGACAGAAACACATACCAGCTGGCTAGTCATGCAAAATGAAATCCCTCAAAGACTGTTTTCATCATAAGCAGCAGCTGACCTATCATGACTGACAGGACAGCTGACAAGAAGGCTTATGCCTTGGGTTACCAGTCTCAGTCGATATGAGCTACCACTTCCATCATGAGAACCTGTGGTACACATTTGTGTGGTACAACCTCATGTTCATGGGGAAATGGACCTACTTTTTGGCAGTCTGGCATGAGGCAAGAAGAAATTCCTGTTCAAACTGGCAGAAACCAGTTAAGTCAAAAATCTCCACATCCCCAAATGTGCCCTGAGCAAGTCTTTGGCTCCTTAGGGGATATGTAGAGGTCTTCCCCAGTTCTGCTGGGATCAGATGGTGCTTTGAAACATGGCCATTACCTCACAGTGATGGAGTGGGTCTGACATCCTGTCTACATTACCATCTCCATCACTGCTGCTACAGTTTTAGGTCCCACATTTCTCATCAGAGGTGCAGACCTGGATGGCTGGGCCTATACTTAGGATTAGTAACTTTGTAATCCTTTCTAAGCAGACTACAGACTTTTTAGTGGTTCATAATGGGCCGTCTCACAGCCAATGCAAGACAGGAGTGCAGAAGGTCCTGGGAAGAAAGGAAGGACACTGAGCAAGAGAGGACCTTTTTGTAAAGTGAAGACTTTGAACAGGAATGCAAGAACCTGGAAACTACAGGCCTGTCAGCCTGACCTCGGTGCCAGGGGAAATTACGGAGCAGATCATCTTGGGGGCAATCACTTTGCACTTGAAGGATGGCCAAGGGATCAGGTCCACCAACATGGATTCAGGAAGAGCAGGTCCTGCTTCACCAACCTGATCTCCTTCTATGATCAGGTGGCTGCCTGGTGGATGTGGGGAAGGCTGTGGATGTAGTCTACCTGGATTTCAGCAAGGCCTTTGACACCATCCCCCACAGCAAACTCTGGACAGCAGCACTCTGTGCTGAGTTAGGAACTGGATGGAGAGCCGAGCTCAGAGAATGGTGGTGAATGGTGCCACATCCAGCTGGAGGCCAGTCACTAGTGGTGTCCCCCAGGGATCAGTGCTGGGCCCAATCCTGTTCAATATTTTTATTGATGATCTGGATGAGGGGATTGAGTCCATCATCAGTAAATTTGCAGATGACACCAAGCTGGGGGCAGTTGTTGATCGGTTAGAGGGTGTGGAAGGGCTCTGCAGGGGGACCTTGACTGGCTGGACAGATGGGCAGAGTCCAACATGTATTTAACAAGTCTAAGTGCTGGGTGCTGGCCACAACAACCCCATGCAGAGCTACAGGCTGGGGTCAGAGTGGCTGGAGAGCAGCCAAACAGAAAGGGACCTGAGGGTACTGATTGACAGACAGCTGAACATGACCCAGCAGTGTGCCCAGGTGGCCAAGAAGGCCAATGGCACCCTGGCCTGCATCAAGAATAATGTGGCCAGCAGCAGCAGGAAGTCATTGTGCCCCTATACTCAGCACTGGTTAGGCCACACCTTGAGTCCTGTGTCCAGCTCTGGGCCCCTCAATTTAAGAAGGACAGTGAGACACTTGAACGTGTCCAGAGAAGGGCAATGAGGCTGGTGAGAGGCCTCGAGCACAAGCCCTATGAGGAGAAGCTGAGGGAGCCGGGGTTGTTTAGCCTGGAGAAGAGGAGGCTCAGGGAGACCTTATTGCTCTCTACAACTACCATGAAGGGAGGTTGTAGCCAGGAGGGGGTTGGTCTCTTCTCCCAGACAACCAGCACCAGAGCAAGAGGGCACAGTCTCAAACTGCGCCAGGGGAAGTTTAGGCTCAAAGTGAGGAGAAAGTTCTTCCCTGAGAGAGTCGTTAGCCATTGGAATTTGCTGCCTAGGGAGGTGATAGAGTCACCATCCTTGGAGGTGTTCAAGAGGGGATTAGATGTGGCACTTGGTGCCATGGTTTAGTAGTCATGAGGTCCTGAGTGACAGGTTGGACTTGATGATCTTTGAGTTCTTTTCCAACCTTATTGATTCTATGAAAATCCTCTGATGTGAATTCTTCAGAAGGCTGGCAGGCTTTTCCAAATGCACCCAGGCTACTGATATGAACAGAGCCCATGCAAACTCCTTGTGAAACAAGTGACAAGTGAAACCAGCTTGCTAGAAGGTAGATACAAGAGGGGAGGATGTCTGAAAGAGACACACAGCAAGGGAGAGACTGTCAGCTGGAAAGTTCAATTCTGCATAACAGCTCTAACAATATTAGGAGACCTCCCAGAAAACAGAAATTTCAGCATCTCCATGCTTTTTGGTTTGCCTACATGCTGTGTGCAGCTCCATGTTTACATACAACTCATCTACTCTTCTCCTCAGAAGACCCACTTATTTTAAATGGTTCTGCAATTATATTTCTTCATAGCAGCAGACAGTTTTAAAAATAATATCAGACAAGCCAAAGGAACAAAGTCTTCTTGGACTGTTTCCCATCCCTGTTATTTCCATTACAAAACAGGGAGAGCATTGGTGCGCTGAGGCTATGGCTATTCACACTATGTGCCTGACTCAGGAAACAAGTAGTTTGTTGTTATGGTTATTTCTGGCAATTCAGACCATTACTACTCTGAAACATAAAGTAATTCCTATTTCATCTCAACTACTAGTATACACATTCAAAATGCGTATGCTAAGTCTTAATCTACAGGGTGTCCCACCTGGCTGACTATGAAATAAATCTGTACAGTGCACAGCAAAAAATTACAATAAGTTGCCTTCAACACATCAGGCCATATTCATCAAGGGATGGCTTGTGAGTGCTGTATGCTGAAAATACACAGAAGCTGAGTACTGTGAATTCGAAGCCACTGCCCATCATTTCCCTTTACCTCAAGTTCCTTAATAAAAAAGGCCAGTTCCTTGGCTCCTGTCAATTAGTACAGTCTCAGTCAAGGTGATGCTGAATTAAACAGGCTGAAGAAACGTGCCCTGACTAAAGAAGAACAATCTCTCTCCCATAATTACAATGAAGAAGCTCATCTTTGTTTAAACATGCAGTTTTACAAAGGCTTTAAAATCCATACACTCACAAAGATTGGAAGTTTTGTGGGCATCAGTCTAGATTATGTGCATCAGATTTGGGGACATTTACATAAATGGCTCCTAAGAAGAGTGTTCAACAAATGGAGGGGCAGAGTGGGGCAGTTGTTGCTGTGGTTGTCGTCTCTCCATCCGCACTTGTACCTTCATCACTTAGCACACTCACAAGGTACTGAATGGCATCCATTATTTTTTGAGAAACAAAATGGGAAGCAGCATCCTTAAAATCAGCACCTTTAAAATATGGGATGTTCTCATCCCCCTGCTGCAGCACTTCTCTGTGAAGCTTCCCATTTATCATTCATGTACCCACTCTTTCCTGTTGCCACCTTAGAACCATCTCTGCTTGCAGGTCAAGGTAAGAGCTCTAAGGCAATCAAGGAATCTGTGAAGAAAAGGGTAAGGTGAGACAATTTGCCATATTCCAGGCCAAAGATCTGCATTATTTATTGAAAATACACCAGGGGAGTTAGTAAGCCTGTCCTTTACCACAGGAGACAGGATTGCAAGTTAAAATACGGGAAATTCCCTATTAAATGAGAAGTCTACCAACCCTGGGAACTCACCCATAAAGTGGATTACTGTGTGCATTCACAGAGGTTTTCTAGACTACTCATTTTCACATGAGCTGATAGCTTCAGGGGATGTTCAGACAGTGCCTGATGCCTTTGAACCTGACCTACAACCAGCCAATGTCAATTCAAACCTGACCAATGGCAGAAAACGAAGGGGAAAAAACGAAAGACCAAGGCATGCTGTCATAGTCTGCCTCTGTCAAAGGAGTTTGTAGTTTTAGAGACATCAAACCAGCAGAGCAGAAAGCTCAGATGATACTGAAACTGAATGAACAGTACATGTACCAGAGAGCAAATTAAAACTTGGAGCTGTGCAGGGGTACAGAGGAGGTCTGGGTAAATGGCATTGAGGTGGCAGAGGAGGACAAGAGGGACAGAATTTGGAGCTGCACAGCTACACTCTCAGCTCTAACAAGGTCTAAGACAACAAAATTAACACATCACTCTCCTCCCTGTCTCTTTCTCATCCTCAGTGAGACCTGGGCAACCCTTGCCCTGAGTCACATCTAGTGAGGGTGATGACTCAGTAGGACAGCCCTTTCCATCTTCCCTGTAGCTTCTGCAAAACACAGAGTGCAAGACTGAAAATGCACTGAGTCGCTGTTTTGTAGAGTGTCCCAAGCACTGGCAAAGGTTGGCAAGGGTGACACTGCTGACTGAGATGAATGCAGGAGTTTACACCACTCACATCTCCTGTGTCTTTGCAGAGGGCATTTTCATTCAGCAGAGTACACCTCGTGGAGATGAACAGGTTACTTTACACTTCTTTAAAAAACTCATTCCATTTAAAGGTCAAGAGTCCCAAACCCACATGCTTAATTGTTTTCCTTGAAACTAATAGTACAACATGAATTTTCCCTTCAAATACACAGACTTGACATCACCCCAGTGACTTTTAAAAATGCATTTCTGTTAAAAAAAAAAAAAGTCTCCCTGAAGGTTGAAAGATTGTTTCTGGGAGCATTTCTTTGGAATCAAACTGGCTTCAGCCAAAACACATGGGAACTCAGTCCCACAACATCCATCATGGCTGCTATGTGGTGCCAGTCCCCTCCTTCAGTAGGTAATCTGGAGCAGGGAGATTGTCAAAGGCTTCAGATCTACAAAGAGGATCAAATCTCACATTGGAATGGAGTGGTACTAGCAGGGTGCCCACTTGGCTGCTCTGATTGCTTGCCCTTGTCAGCTGGAAACTGAGGCCTTGTTCCTATATGCAGACCTGGCTTACTATCAGTCTCAGAATTTGGGGGTGTCTAGTGTGTAGGAGCCATTCTTCACGATACCCTGTGCACACACTGGGGTCCAGAAGGGTCATGATGCCACGTTTTGCTGTAGTCAGAAATGGTGTGAGGGACAGCAAGAGAAATCAAGCTGAAAAATATAAGAAGCCAGGCAACACACATGCAAGACAGTTCCCCTTCATCCCCAGTGAGACAGGGAACAGACTGAAGCAGATTGCTAGGCTGGCAAGGAGGGAATGTGATAAAGCAAGCCTGGCTGAAACTGGTGCAGGGGATTTCACAAATGGATGACATACACGGAACGCAAGAACTACTCAGATGTGCAGTTAAATAACCCCAGAAGCACGCAGAACTCTAGCAGGCGGCTGCCTTTGATGCATATATAGCAATAGGTGCCAGCTGACAAGGACTTACAGGCTCCTAAAATACTCACAGATTAAGACAGGAAAGGAGGTGGATCTGGAAGTCATAGCCAACAGATACACATGACAGCGGGTTGGAGAAGGAAGAATATTCACATGTAGAATGTGGGGGTTTTTGTTACATGACTGTCACATTAGGATTTGTGGAGGACAAGACTTACCACAGTGTGACCAAGCACCCAAGAGTGGGGAAGAAACACACAACACCTACACAGCCTCTCTTTTGCAGACATTCCAATGTTTCTACTGCTACTCTAGCTAGAGAGGCATAAAAGAGACTCATTTTCAGTTACAATATTTCTCTTCTGTTGAAAGTCAAAGAAACTGGATAAAGACTGCTCACATATCGTAAAGTTCTTTACAGTCAAGATGGCCTTCTTCCACTGTTTAGTTTGGGGTCAATTTGGAATACAATCTAAAAGGAAACTTTTCCATAACCTATTGCCAGTTACTTGAATCAGTGATTTCCAAATTGTAGGCCACAGACAGCTGGTTAGTCACATGTGGCTGGTACTCCTCCTTTCTCATTGCTACTTCAGCCGAAGCACCACTAAAAATATACCATGGTTTCCTGATACTGCTTTCTCATGTGATCACTAGCTAGTGTTGAAATGGGGATGTAAGAAAACTAAAGATACGAGAGGTGGAAAAGTGATGCTCCATGGGCCGGAAGATGGTAAAGAGAGGTCTGGATAACTTAAGGACAATGAGCTTGCTTAAGTGAGCTGCAAAACCAAACTCCCACATAAGGAAGAAAACAGATACTCAAAACAATTTGATGTACTGGGAAATTACATCATGTCAGCTGAGGCAGTTGAGATGTGTTTTTATGGTTTGATAGTATTTTTTATATTTCCTTCTGTCTGTATCTATAACCTGATCTTATCCTGTGACTACTTACACTGTACCAAGGAGTGTGACTCTGCTCACCTAACATCGTGAGGCCTGGGCCCTGGGGTGTGCTGTCAGACACACAGTGGTAGAGATACAACTTCAGGGTATGCAGTGCTTGACAGACTAGTTAATAAACATCTGTCCCATTGGAGCAACACACCATTTTTCCATTTGGGCATGTGAGGTTGTGCCAAGCAGCTGCAGAGCAAGCTGCATTTTGCTCGTGGGCAAAATTGTCCACCCACCTGCCAGTACCTAAGACCTGCAGCCCATTGCATGACCCAAATGTTTCTGACGCCTGACCAGAGGCTGCATGCCCACTGTGCTGTGTGTGGGATGCAAGGCAGTGCAGCCATCACAAGAAGCATCTGCATCAAGACAGATTTCTAAATCTTCCCTATCAGCAAAAAAAAAAGAGAAAACAGGCCTGAGCATTTTTCCTGACAGCATAAGGGATTCTAAGGCAGAAGCAGGAAGGAGACTGGGGAGCATGTGGGTCTGTAAGTCTTAAAACAAATTTGGAAAAAGAACCAGTGAAGCCTCAGCTCATGTTCCCCATCACTTTATGTTACCTGTCACATTTGTTCTTCTTGACAAATACGGGTGGCACTGCTCTGCAGCTCCAGGTTGTCCAGAACCTTACTGGGGCAGTTTATTTGAAGCAATGCACCGAACTGCATGCTGCAATGTCCCGTGGATTCTAGACAGGCCGCAATGGTTGGAAAGGCTGCAGGGTAATATCACCCACCTCCACACCAGGAGGCATCCAGGAGCCAGTTCCAAGATCTGGGGCTGCAGGCAGCCAGCTCTTAGATGCTTTTCATCCAGGCAGCTGCATGCAGTTCAGCAGGAAACTCTTACATTCTACGTGACTAGGTCACAGGCATAAACAAAAGGGTACTGAGAGACTGAGTCAACAGCTGGGTTCTCATGTCCATCTGTGTCATATTCATGTCACTAAAAATCAAATGCCCACAAGAGGAACTTTACATCAGATGTGCATACTGGAGTATTTACTATTAAGGGAACAGTAAAACATTCCAAAAAAAAAGTCATGCAAAAGTTTTCCTCCTACTGAAATGATAGATGAAGAGCAAGTTTTCAGGAAGAAGTAGATGGGAATTTAACCATTCTGCCTACACTAATCCCCCTGAAATGTCTCTTTTAAGAGTCCAGTAATGGAAGGCTGAACTGAGCTATTCCTTTTAAGAGAAATAAACCAGAGGAAAAGAGCAGCAAAAGTTGACCAGTCTCTTGAGAGAAGTGAGGGAAAACACATTAGCATCCTCCTGGGCCACTTCTGGAAGAGACTTTACCAAGTATACCAGATTTAGCTATTTAACTTCTGTTGAGAATGTGAGTTATTGAATCCCCATACAGGGTCTTATGAAACTGGCAAACAAGAAAATTCACTGTAAAATGACAGCAGTGTGTTGTGGGGAGAAGTGGGAGCAGTCTTTCAGAAACTGTGACACCCAGCATTACTGTTCACTTGCCTCCACAGCACAGCAGTCTACAAAAGGAAATAGACTGCAAGAACACATATTGGAAGAACCTGTTAAATACATTATAAGATGCACTACTCTAAGACTAGTTTAATTTATCCATGTTTATGTTTCGTTCTTGCAGAAATCCTCTTTCCTCCACCAGTGAATGCATAAATATGAGAAATTTTGTTTACTCTGGTAACAGCACCCTTTAAATACATGACAAGAATTTTCTTCCTTAACAGAGGACAGGAAATGGGCCATGTCCCTCCTCCTCTCCTGATTTCAATGACAGACAGAGCAGCAGGCAACAGCTTCCTCAGTACAATATACGGGATTTTCCAGGAAGAATAGAGTTCTCTTTCTACTCCTTCCTCTTGTCACTGTAGGTTTGCATAACTTAAAGAAACTTCCCAAGAAAATGAGAGGAAGGACATAACAGCAAACTGGTCTGAGGCACCAGTGACCTGTGTTTGAGCAAACCCACACAGTGCTTCAGAATGGAGGTGGGAGAATTTCTTTCTACCATGTCCCTCTGGGGAGTGAAGTGCAGAGAGCACTGTCTCACAGATGGAATTATGGCCCATCTATGGGGTTGAAGAACAGGGTTCAAAGATCACACAAACTCTGGTTCCATGGAAAAGGACCTAAGTCTGTCAGCTAGGATAAGCATCTGGTTGTAGTCTTACTGCTAGAATCAGACCTAGCCTCAGAAATGACAGAAGTGAGGTCTCCAGCAGGAGACAGCTGAGAAAAGGAAGCAGTCTAGGCATCATGAAAACCGAAAGCACAATGCTTATGCCTAACATGGGAGTAAAGAAGCTGCTCATATGACTGCCTTCCATCTTCCCCTGAGTTCAGATTCAATCCAAGTTGGTTGCTTCTCCAGGGAAGAAAATTGCTGTATGTTGCTGCTTCTGTGAGGAAACTAAGCAGCCACTGTCTTGTAAATTACCTTGTGCTTACCCTCGATGGGGAGGAAGGTCTTCTGTGCACCTGTGATTTTCTGTGTATGAAATGGCCTGTTGTATCATGTTATGGCAGCTGTCAATCCCAAGACAGTTACAGACAAGTTCCTCGTCAATAGAGGTTCTAAAATTTAGGAAAACCTTCAAGCAACCCACTGAAAGTTACTAGCTGCCTTCATGTCAGTACTAAGACTGGAATACCAAACTAGCTGGCCTCCAGTCAAAGGTTTGGTCTCATCTAGCCTATATATAGATTATTGTATCATATGCTTCCCCTTATTGCTATGCAACTGGGTGTCAGAACAAAAACACAATTAAACACTGAACTCCAAGCCACTGAAACAGATGTTGGGGATGTTTTTCTCCACTGGACTTGTCTAAGAGGTGGCCAAGCTCAGTAATCAATACTCAAGCTGATTTTGCTAAAAAGGATTTTGACCCTGACTTAGGAAGGGAACTTGTTGCAGTTTGCTCTTTGAAAAAATCTTAAACGATTTGATTACAGCAAAAGCTGATTAAGCCTTCTTGTATCTAAGTGAAATACTGCTTCAAGATGAGGAGTAGTCCCATAAACACAGTTGTTTCGCAGCCGGTTGTAGCCTTGCTTGAGAAGAGATGCCAGCTCTTACTAGCAAAGCCTGGCCTGCCATGTTTCTACTGCCATCACCTACATGTCAGCAGTCTTTAAGGAGTGCTCAAAGGCTTTTCTCGAGGCTGAGGATTATGGCACCACTTTTATACCTGGTCTAATTCTCCCTTATATTTCCTCAAAGCAGTGGTCAAGATGTCAGTCCCACAGACATTACCTTTGTATGTGTGAAATTATTCTATTTGACAGCATCATGAAGGTACTGAGAGACACTCCTTTATTTCTGATGTGCCTTAAGGTAACATCCCAGCTGTAGTAAATCAATAGAAATTTGCCATTGACTTTGCTCTGGAGTTTTTGTTTTTGTCTTAGGGGTCTCAATCATCCTAATGACAAATCAGGGGAAAATTTGCTCCAGGTTGGAAACTTTTTTCTTACAGTGTCTCTCTCTTTTCTTATTATCACCAGTAAGTAAAGTCAAGATATAAATTCACTCACTGAAGGGTTCTTCTTTCTTATGTTTTATGCTTTTGATCCATACAGTTACCTAAAGAATTTGGTTTCCAGCTATGGGTTTAGCTCAATTTCTTCAGAAGCACAGAGGGCACTGCCACCACAAACTCATGTGTGGACTCAGGGCCTGATGATGATATACTGCTTTCCTGGTGATATATTTTCATCTCCCTAATTTTTATATGTGCACCTATTTTAACTCCATGTACACAAGTACAAAATTTGTCTGTTTGGGACTTCATGTTTTTTCATTATAAAACTGCATAAAAAAGACAGCAAATCAATTTCATAGTCAGTGCTCACCCAGCAGGAGACAATTCATACTGACATCTGATACCTGCTAGCTGCTGCATCCAATTATGCCAGATGTGAGAGAGTGGGCCTGTCGAAATAACAGTGTCAACAGTGCAATCAAACTATTTAAGATTCTGAAAGTGTGTTGTGCTCAGTTCAGTGCGTTGTCAAATTCATACCATAAGCAAAATAATGACACCTACTCTTTTTTGTTAACTTCTTAACTAGCAAACAGATACACATTAGTTCAATGTAAAGTTGCATCTTTGGGTATATAGCTGAATCTGCCCTAAGGCTAAATATCAAAAGTTTGGATAGAATGTGAACGGAAAATGAAATAAACATGATAAGAATTTATAATAATACATCTTTACTAGATCCTGCTACAAGATTGCATTACAGTCCTCAAGGCAAGACCATGTGTACTGCCTGCCCAGTGTCTTGCAGTGTGCTAGGGAATGCTGCTGTCATCAGATCATATTTGGTGCTTTCCTGACATTGGCTAACAGCTTGTGGAGCAGGAGCAGTAAAAGAATAATAAGACGGGGTGCTGCTGAGGCATTAACTGATCAGCAGAGCCAGAGGGGTACTCTGCACCAGGCAGAAAGCACAGGCTAAGTTTGGATGGAGCCACAGAGCAGTACAGACATATATTCCAAAAGTTAAAAGAAAAGCAGAAGACTATAGCACTGGCAAATCACATCCTCCCTCACACTGAGTGCCATCTCACAAAAACAACTGACCAACTAAATAATTGTGCATACACATGCAGAAGGAAAACAGTCTCACATCTTCCAGTTCCTGTAGCATTCCCTAATCCTCCATGAAAAGATCTCTTGGAGGAGATGTAGCCTTTCCTTTCCCATTAATGCTTTTCATGTATTTACAGTAATTGTAAATTCCAGTTGACAGTTTAAAACGTTTTCATCAAAGACTCCCAAATCTACTACATTTGTGTTAATCCTCAACTAGTATGTTCTTAATATGTTCGTAATTGTAAATTCCAGTTGACAGTTTAAAATGTTTTCATCAAAGACTCCCAAATCTACTACATTTGTGTTAATCCTCAACTAATATGTTCTTAATATGTTCGTAATTGTAAATTCCAGTTGACAGTTTAAAATGTTTTCATCAAAGACTCCCAAATCTACTACATTTGTATTAATCCTCAACTAATATGTTCTTAATATGTTCGTAATTGTAAATTCCAGTTGACAGTTTAAAATGTTTTCATCAAAGACTCCCAAATCTACTACATTTGTATTAATCCTCAACTAATATGTTCTTAATATGCAGTGGGGCTTTTATTAGTAGAACAAATAACTGTCATTTAAATGTAAATTAAATGGATAGTTTGGATTCTAATTTAAAACATTACTCTTAAATCTTTCAGACAACAAGACTTATGGCTAACCTAATCTCAAATCCTATGTCATTGGCAATAATTTTATAATGCGCTCATACTTCAGTCTTAACTACATGTCAGGGCACTTTAACTCAGAAATGGAAGAAGTTCAACAAAACTTTATCCTCTTCATCCACAGACCTCCACCTCCTTTAGAGAAAAACCCAAGCACGTGGGAAAATGCGTGAAATATTTGAATTATATCCAGTTCTGATCATCAGCTTGGATGGGACAGTGTGGTAAATACATTGAATTATTTGTGGATGTTAACCACTGCATTAATGACATGAGGTAGAACCCATATGTCAGTGGCAGAATGTAACATATACATTTTGTGAACAATTCACCATGATAAGATAAAGAACAAGGTATTGACTGAGAAAAAACCTCAAGCATTGTTCAATTAATTACTGAACTAATTATCCCTGTTCAAATAACAGCTATTGACTTGCTCTACATTACTGTATATTTAAATTTTAGACTTACTGCTGGTAATAAAATTAGTAGATCTAATATAAACAGAATTGATGCACATCCAGGACATATTTGGCATTTAACAATGTCTTTTCTTTTTTTCTTTTTTTTTAATTTATTTATTATTTTTTATAGCATTAGTCAGTTGCCTGTTCTTTTCCTTTTCAAATTATCTGTCACACTACCTTCGAATCCTCAAGTGATTTTTTCAGGATATTTCCAACCCAAGTTAGCAAAAAATAGTTGGGAGTGGGGAGAAGAGGGGACACTTTCTTTCATAAAAAAGTATACATTAAAAAATTAGAAATACTCTGAAATGAAGACAGGAGATGGTTTATGTTCCTGACTAAAATCCTATTTACACTTTAAAAAGAGATTTCATTTCTAAAACACACAGCTGTCAGAGGAAACAAAATATAACTTCGCATTGTGGTCAGAAGCTCCACATTAAAAAAAACAGTGAAAATCTGTGTCTAACCAGATCCCAATTATGTCAAAGACTCATTTTTTAGTCATAATTTTTGACCATTTTTAACAGATGTTAGAAGTGTTAAAGGCTTTTACAACATGTGTATATCAGACTTACACTACACCAACTTCCTTGCCTAGCATCTAGACACTACTATTCATGTTTTATAAACAACAAACAAACCACACAAAAAAGCCACACACAAAATCCAAACACAAAGAAACACAAGCATTTACTTCAACAAGATTATGTTATGTCTAAAATTAAATTATAAAGAACAAGAGTAACTACCTATATGTGGATGTGTGGAAAAAGGCACATGGGCTGCGGTAATAAGATCACACAGCTAATTTCAGGCTCCAGTGCCTTGCAGCTTCTGGGAGGCAGGACATAGCTTGTAGAAGGAGAGACCAGAGAAGAAAGATCCAAGATTTGGTTCAAAAAAATTTTAAGACACTTTTTTTTCAGTGTGTTTTGCCATTTATATTCAGACTTGCTCAGAGTTACACAGTACAGCAAAGTGAAGGAGAGGAAACACAAGACAACTTCAAAAATTCATTACCAGTTTCTGAATCTTCAGAGACAGAATTCATTCAGTTCCTGGGACAGTGTTCACTTCATGCTTCCCTCAGCATGCTCAGACATCCCTAGCTTTTATGTACACCATTTCAGACTTCTAAAGCACCACTGAACCCAGATTAATTCTGATTAATTGTCCAAAGTCTAAATCAATAATAAATGAGCTACTTGCAACGAGCTGTCCCTGTGGGACTGTCACAAGGCTGATAAAAATCTGACAGTTGCAGGAGCAAGCCATCACGGATACTTACTCTTCCCTAAAGAACAATTCACACTTACACAAAACCTCAAATTGCCACTGATGGATAACATGCTACATGTACATACCTTAGTCTCTACAAGAATCAGAAAATGTTTGGCTCCACAATATTGGCCAAAGGATCAGACAGAGAATCACAGCAGAGCCGTGGTTTTGCCCTTTTCTCTACCCCATGAATCACGCAGAGTACAAGAAATAGGATACTAGAGGTGCTGCGCTGTCTTCAATCTGCTTCAATCTGTGGAAGGCAGTGTATCCTTCTGGGGAAATAAATAAATAAATACATAAATAAAGTATGATAAATGTATAGGGAAAAAATAATTTTGAAATGTCACATCCCAGTGTTCAGATAGTGATATGATGATAGATGTATAGATTTTCATGTCATGCACATTGTATTGCTAGTATAAATCATGACAGCAGTGAATTAAGACATAAAGTGGAAAGAAAGAGAGAAAGAGAGACCAGGAAAAGCAAAGATGCTCTCATGAGCCAGGGACACTGGGACAAATTCCTGCTGCAAGAATAAAACCATTGAAGATAGCAAGTGCTTCTTTCAAAGCAGCTTTATCCACCTGCAGCATGATGCAGCTTGGTCCAACTCTTTCCAACTTTCAAACGGGAACTGAACTGCCAGTGTACTCTCTGTGTCTAGGAAAAATAAGAAGCATCATTATGAACAGCTTTCTGAAGTTTCTGATACATGTCAAGGTCACACATAGCTGCAGTACTCTTTGAGGTGAGGTACTGTTACTAACTAGCATCTTTTCCTTTACATAAACATTCAAATGATCCAGAGTTTTTAATGATGTGTTTGGACTGTGCTTCTCCACAGATGAAAAGGGGGAAAAGTAAACTGAAAGAACTCCTTCAGCACTGAGAGCTGAAGGATCGTGGAACAGGTGCATTACCTGGAGAATACCTGCAGAGCCTGCAATGCACCTCTAGCCCTGGATATGCACAGGAAGACTTGGAAACCTTTCCTTCCACATTTTCTTTAGGCATCTGCTCTCCTTTGAGCTCTTCCAGATGAGGAACTATTGCCCAGTGTTAAGAGTTAGAGTCTGAAGGCCATTCTGACTTTACTCTCACACAAAACTGCTGCATGACATTAAAGAATAAAAATTAAAACAAGCAGTGATGTTCTTGGGCCTGAGGTTTCTCAGCACAGATGTCATAACAATTGTTATACAAATACCTGCAAAATTTCTTCAGTGTTTTTCATTACATATTCTAAATTTTAGGGATGTCTATAAGAGTAAACTTCAGACAAGAATTATTTATTAATAGGTTATAATGAATATTTGTTTATATCTAACATTAATTAAGAAATAAAAAATGTAAGGTAAATACTAGTAAGCAGTGATTATTTAAAATAAGTTCCTAATCACAGTGAGTACTTATGCATCTGATCAGCATGATCAGTACACACGAGTATCAATAATTGCTCAGTAATAATTCTTTACAAGAACCACCAAGAAAGTGGAAGAAATACTGGACTGGAGTCATAGAATCATAGAATCAACCAGGCTGGAAAAGACCTCAGAGATCATCAAGTCCAACCTATTACCTAGCAGCTAACACCTCATGACTAACTAAACCATGGCTTCAAGTGCCACATCCAATCCTTTTTGAACACCTCCAGGGATGGTGACTCCACCACCTCCCTGGGCAGCACATTCCAATGGCCATTACTCTTTCTGTGAAGAACTTTGTCCTCACCTCGAGCCTAAACTTCCCCTTGCACAGCTTGAGACTGTGTCTTCTTCTTCTGGTGCTGGTTGCCTGGGAGAAGAGAGCAACCCCCACCTGTCTACAACCTCCTGTCAACTGCCTACAAGCTCCTTTCAGTCCTCACAAAAAGAAAACCTACTTACTTTGTAAATGCTTCAAGATCTTCAATTGTCAGGTGCAACCATGATGCAAAGCGTTACTGTGATTCACATGTTCTAATGGCACATGTGCAATAAGAAGTAAGTGTTTTGCAATAAAAGTTTCCAAGTCACTATACAGGCTGTGTTCCTGTATTCATCTGGCTCATAACCAAACTTGTTCTCAGGCTTAATAGTAGCAAATTTGGTATAAAAGTTCAGACAGATCATTAAAAGCAAGAATAGGAATGTTTACCTATATTGTGCCAAGTCACAGCAGTTATGCTCATTCTTGGAGAGCGGAGTGACTAGCATCTGGTGCTGCTGTGCAAATGGGTCAAACATCAGATATAAGGATCCCTCATTTTTTTCACTAGAAAGGGAAGAAACAAGATCCTGGAAGATTAATTCATTTTTTTCAAACAGAGGCATCCTTACAGGATTTTCTGAAAATGTACATCAAGCAGATAAAAATCCCTCCTCTCCCTCAGGGCCCACTGGGCCCTTTTCCACAGTGAGTGCCCTTTCTGCAGGTGGAACATCCATTGATGTCCCATGTGTGGCTCCTCTACTGACAAGTGCAAAGCAAGCTGTGAGGAGTTTCCACTGAGAAGTGCAGAATAGAGGGAGTGATTTTTTTTCAGCTTGTTTAAGGATTTGAAGACTTTTCCCCAGAGCCTAGTTATCGAGAAAAATAGCAAGAAACAAGAGATGCCACAAACACTTTGTCAACTTCAGATCTTTCTAGCTTAAAGATGTTTGAAAGAGCTGTTTTCAACTATGTCAATGGTTTTACTGATAGACTGAGGAAGAACAATCTGTTCTAATTCAAATGTATCATGTTCCATAGAAAGCTGGGTTTTGCCCAGAAGAAATCCTACATAGGAATGTTTTAACAGCATTAAATAGCATCTAGCAGGTCAAAGTTAAGAGTATACAGTCTATTTCCACAGAAGCAGAGACATGTAACAGCTTGACTTGTTTATGTGGATGTGCTTAGAAAGCATAGAAAAATCTGTCTGCAAACACAACTTTCAAAAAACACAGCTACTGTGGTGCAGACGCAGGTAAATATCTCTGTCACGTATCAAGAAATCAAGGTGCAGCTTGTGAATTCTCTTTGAGATCACAGACTTTTTCATGAATATTTGCTCTGTATTTCCTCCATGTGCATCCTTGCCCTCTTGTTTTGGGTTTGGGTTTGGTTTTTTTGAGCCGTGACTACATCTCTGTCTCAGAATAGATTGCTCAGTCAGGATTATCAGCACCAGCATTGATCTTGACTAGGAAGAACAAAATTATAAAGAAATACTTTTCTCCAAGGGCTTTGAAAAATGGACCAGAGAGAGGGAAAGCAGGAGATGTGATAAATTTCATGCAGGACAGAGAAATCAGAAGGCAGTTGCCTATATTGCAAGGCATCCTTCTTTCCTGAAGGAAAGCTAACGGAGTTGATCATGGGGGGACGTAGGAAAAGAACAACTTATGTTTGTTTGGCTTCTAGGATCTCAGCTTGGAAAGCAGTCCTAGAAAGAGACCATGCCATAAGCATTCCTCAAAACCTACATCAGAGACAATCCCTGGACTCTGCACAGTTTAAGACAGGTTGAAGACACATGCCTCCAGTTAGGGAGATACAGACAGAATGGGCCGGTGTGTATTGAAGAAGGAGAGGTTGAGCCTTAGGCTGTTACAGTGTATTATTAATAGCTGCTTCCTTGCAGCAACTGACAAGTGCTTTAAAGATGCTAGAGACTGAACGGTGTGGAGAAAGTCTGGTCCTTTTCCATGCTATTTTACTCACAAAACAATCTAGCTTTTCCTAGGTAAAAATCCCTCTGTCTTTGTGGTACATGTCAGAAAGCACCCAAGTAAGAAAAAGCAATACTGTTGGAAAACTCTCATAACAAAATATTCAAGCCTCATTTACTTTCTCATACTTTCACAACGTAAATGAATAGTAGCCATGCATCATACAGAAAATGTCACAGTTGTGAAGGTATTTTCACCAGTGTGTATTTTTTGCCCATCTAAGACAGAGTCCCTCTCAACATTTTCATTATGCATCATTTAGGGCAGTTTATGACATCTTATTTTCAGTGGGTCAACAAAATTCTTATTTAATGGCAAATAAACCCAACCCCCAACAAACCCCATCTAATGAGAATGCAAATGGATGGCTTTATGCTAAAGAACCTCAGTTTTCTGATTTGTTCACATTTTTGGCAAACCATTTGGAAGAAAGGTTTCTGTTTGCTAGTATCACATTAAAGAACACTAAAGAAGTTGCTGCTATGAAACTGTCTGGAAAGAAAAGAAAAAAATCTGATGTAGCATCCAAAGAAACTAAACAGCTAAAAATGGAAAGAGGGACAGTTACCAGATTATGGTTATGACTGCAGAAAGACTGTGGTGCTATAAATCATTCCCTGGAGGTTTATAAAGCCAGGCTGGATGTGGCTCTGAATAACCTGATGTAGTGTGAGGTGTCCCTGTTGGAACTAGATGATCCTTGAGGTGCCTTCTAACCCTGACAATTCTATGATTCAGCACTAGAGTCTTTTGGTACTATGTCCAGCTGGCCTTGAACATACTGCTTGTAGATATTCAGGAAGCATCAATTCTGTAAACACTGTCACATCACATAGTTGCACATAGTTGTTCTCTACAACTACCTGAAGGGAGTTTGTAGACAGGTGGAGGTTGGTCTCTTCTCCCAGGCAACCAGCACCAGAACAAGAGGACACAGTGTCCAGCTGCGCCAGGGGAGGTTTAGGCTGGAGGTTAGGAAGAAGTTCTACACAGAGAGAGTGATTGCCCATTGGAATGGGCTGCCAGGGGAGGTGGTTGGATGGAGTCACCATCATTGGAGGTGCTCAGGAGGAGACTTGATAAGGTGCATGGTTACATGCTTTAGTTGATTAGATGGGTTGGGTAATAGGTTGGATGCGATGATCTTGAAGGTCTCTTCCAACCTGGTCTATTCTATTCTATTCTATTCTATTCTATTCTATTCTATTCTATTCTATTCTATTCTATTCTATTCTATCAAGGTTAAAAGCATATTTCAACAATAATTTTATTTCTAATCCTCATAATAGTAATTACCTTGGATTTCAATCATAATATGTTCCATTATTTTCAACACAACACAGTTTTAGATGTGTATGCATTGCAGTCAAAGTGAGAGTGCATGAAATAAAGAGAAAGTTTCCCATACAATCTGTCACATGGAATTCAAGGAGAATTTACTTCTGAACTCAAAAGATGTCCCCATGTTTTCCTGGTGTGGTTTGCACGAAAACTCACAAGCAGCAATGCTCATGGTTCTTCTAGTGCAGAACCTAATATTCCCACAGGCAAAAGCAGCCTTTGTCAATGTTTGTTGCAAATTGAAATGTATTGCCTGAGACATCACATGAGATCATAAAACCCCACAGCTATTAACTTATACACAATAATCATTGAATCTGACCTGCACACAAAGTTGTAGGACTGCAAATAATCGAATCAGACTTTTCTGTGAATACAGAAGGCAGATAGTTCCAAAAAGATTCCAAGGGTCAGGCTCAGAACACATGGGAGTTATGTAAAATGAGATTAACAGAAACCAAAGAAAAAGACAGACCACTCCCAATCTCCATTTAATTCAGATTGTTTTTCCAGATGTGAGAGCAGATTCAGAGAGCTACTCCAAGCTGTGTCTGCTCACTCCAGCCTGGGGACTACAGGCTTTGGTCTGAGGGTGCAAGAGTAGCCCACTGTGGGAACTTCCTTCTTGGCTTGGCTGCTATGGCAAACATTAGTGCTGGCTCAGACTTTATGCTCTGGAACTCAGAGAAGTGTTGAAGGTTTTGACACAGGCTTTTGGAAGAAAACTAGGCTTCAAAATTCAAAACACTACAAACTGCTGCTAGAACTAAAGTGGCCTTTTTTTTCCCCTCAAGAATGGCAGAAAATCACAGCATGTTATCTATTGGCCTTGGTCCAGTAATAACATATTGTGGACTGCTTTTTACTGGCCCTAGATAAAACAGATATCAGTGATGTAAACATGTTTCCCACTGAAAGCACTGAAGATTTTTCCATGAAAAAGTTAAAAATGAAATTGTCTTGGAAAAATATATTTGAAGAGTAACACACATCTCCAGAACACAAAGGGGGGGGGGGGGGAGTGTAGCATCTCTGCTATACAGAGATTTTTTCCAACAGAAATAAGGAAAAACATAAATTCAAAACCCACTTCCCATTTCACATCCACTTGGAGAAATTATTTCCCTCCTGACCTTCTGAATTATACCTGGATGTGATTATCTCTTCAAGGACTCTGAAGAAACAATATACCATGGGTGCAGCACCTGAATGTCTAGCTTTTACCTGGCCTATCCCACTCAGTTTCACCTTTACTATTGGCAAAACATCATTACCAAAAAGGTCAAAATAACAAATTGCTAAAATATTAGAAGACGACATTTCCTAGCCAAGAGATTCATTTTCCCTGCGACATAAGCACTAACATATGCTACAACATACCCACAACAAGAAAGCTAAATGTTAGCTTCTACATAATAAAAACACAAATTTGCCAGAAGTCTGTGCACACTTACATAAACTAACAACACGTGAGCCAGGGAGTCTCGCACAAGTACTAAAGCATATGGTAAATTACAGAGGGAAGCAAGGAAGGCCATTAGACCTTCAGATTAATTGTGATTATTTACATACTTGCCTCCTATTCTTTCTATCATGTTCTAGAACACTGTCCTTTCTAAAACTCCTTCTAAAATTACAGCAAAACAGTATCAAAGGAAGCATTTTCTGAGTGCTGGAGATGGGCTCTGCCAAAAATGACCCTGAAGATATGACTGTGGATTCACACACCAAAGCCACACCAAGTCCTTTTTCCCTCTGCAGAGATGACGCACCACTGCAGCACATTTATCACCATGAAGGAAGACAAGATTCAGTAGGTCTTGCTGCCTCCATTTGGTGTTGATCTATGGGCTCTCACCAATGCAGACACCACAGCCCCCACAGGCCACAGCTGGGGAGCTGGGAGAAGGGGCAGCAGATGGGTGGGAGAAGCCCCAGCACAAGTGCCAGAACACAGGCCCAACCCCAGCTGTCACATGTGTTGCAATCAGCCTCTCCCCTCCCAACAAAAATGTTATCAGCATCACCCTGTGTAAAGTAGGGAAATCACAACAAAGTTGGCCAAAAGGAATTTTGCTATTCAAAATACACTGAGAGAGTATCTGCAATGCAGCTCTAGCAAGCCAGTGTATTTCATGAAGTAGTGGCACAGTGGTTACAGTGTCCTTTGTGATTTCTGCTAGCAAAATCTTCCCTCCTTCCCCCACCTTTTATTTTTCTTTTTAATCCCTCAAGAGGTTTGCATACAAGAGAGAAGACCATGGCACTCCCAGCTGAGTGGGGACTCAGCTGGCTGCAGCCAGGTAACATTGCACTGTGGTCTCTGCTGCTTGCCTTTCATGGAAAGGGGGAAATTCACAACAGCTAGCAATCCCAAAACAGCATTCACATCTAAGCAGCCCAGGCTTGACAGAAATGTTTCACAGCCCCCTGACTGCCCTGCTCTAGGAAATGGGGCATCTAGAGCCTGCTTAGAGATGTGCTGAGCACCTAGGAGGCTGAAGAGCCAAGCCTGGTGCTCTGTTCACAGAGTTTGCCCAGTTGTGTAAATGTGGACAGCCCCTTTCCCACATCCTGCCAGTCTTCCAGAGGCAGCTCCAAAAGGCCAGCCAGCCGTGGCACCTGTCATCTCACATTAAAACTGGGGACATATGAGGGATGGAATGAAATCAGAGCTGCAATCCAAGCAGGGCTGAACTATCCCTGATGGGCATTGTTGAACAGTGCCTACTCTGTATGGGACAGCCTGGGCTGCTGTGAGCAGAACATCACAGTTCCACACGTGCTTGCATCACACCTCTGCAGACCCAATGGCTGGAAAGCACTGGCATTATGGCTACTACCAGAAGATTCAGCTCTGGCTCCTTTCACCCAAACAGCCCCTTCAACTCCAATTCAATCTCAGACAGCTCAGACATCCCTAGCTTTTCAAATTCTTTTTTCCTTTCTTCCTTCATACATATCTATTTTCTAGAAGTCCACTGATTTAGATGAGCATAGCAATAAAATCTTTTCCTGACCCTATGATCTAACCACACCTTTCTATGGCTTATAATGGAAAAGTCAGTAGTAAAATTAAAAGTGTTCTTAACTTCCAAACAGCATTTTCTCTTGTTTTATGTTTGGCATAACTTACCAAATGGGACATGTTCACTTTTAATGGTGGTTTTATTTATTTTTTCTACAGTATTTCTTTAGTACTTTTTTCTTTTATATGACGTATTAATACATAATTCAGTGGTTTTATGTCTCCCTGCACAGTCTGCATGATTTCTTGTGCTATTGAACAGTGCTATTTATGACCAAATGGCCAAAATGTCCCTTTCTTATTAAGATTTTCTGGTCATGGGTTTGCTTTTTTGTTCCTTTGTTTTCTTGCCATTTTCTGAGTCTGCCAGAGGGCTCAGTTTCCTTGTCTGGAACACCTCACCCCAAAGAGGCAGAATTTGCATGTTTACAAAGAAAAGTCAGTCAGCTGTCAGGTTTTAAACACAACAGAACAGAGACACCAATGTGTGCAGAGCTGTTATCAGGAACAGCCCTCTTCCATTACTGTGACACATGAGGGGACACATGAGCATCTGATCCAGATGTCCCCTTTAACTCCAAGACCAGCAGCAACACTTCCTGTTCCCGTGCCAGCCACCTCCAAGGCACCAGTCCCCTTCAGTCTTGCTGTACCACCTTGCTGCGGCACTGAAACCAATGGAGCACTGTGGGCTGCAAGCCCAGCTCAGCAGACAGATGACCAGACTGCATGCAGTAGTCTCAGTGCAAAGAAACCAAACTCCACCTCCTCTGTAAATGTTTGATTCAAGCATCCCCCACTTGGCTATCAGCATCCAGTATGCTTTTTTTTTTTTTTTTTTTTTTTTTTTTTTTTGAGTAATTACTTTATTCATGATAAGAACTTACCAAATGCAATCATTATATATCATCACACAGTCAGTATATGATGTATATCATTACATGCCATTTCTGAAGTATTTTCCATCTGTACATCTTGCTCAGACAATAGCAGAGGACATAGAGACCTTCACTAGCCCTTTGATGGACTACAGACATCCTGCTTGTTAGTCTATTATCTAAATGCTTATCAGTCACATTCTCAAGCTCTCATTATTTTACTTTCACACTGCTGTAATTAGCCTCTGCATTTTTCAGGCACTCACAGTCTCACTTCAGCCTACACACAGCCTGTACAGAAAGGAGGTTCAAATTCTGATGCCATAAATGCAAACCTTTTAAAGGTGACCTGTAAAGGACTGCTGATAAAAGAAGTTGTGAAGTTTCTTTTGTATTTGTTTTCATTTCCTTTGAGTATAGGCTGCTTCTCCTCTGAGCCCTCTGAACGTTGCCAGGGAACAAATCCTGCTTACCTAGCTGGTGCAAATAATTTCACTGATAGCTGCTAACAAAGGGTAAGCAGAATTCAGTCAGACCAAGGTAAGGAAGATGCTTCCTTCCTTTTTCCATTCCTTTCAGATATCTTGTTTCTCTTTTTCTCATATTTGTAAGGCATGGTCTTAAATGTTGTTCTTCAGAACATATCTTCCAACACAGAGATAACAAGGGGAATTGTTTAGAAACAGTAGGGAGAAATCTATCCACTGCCTTCTCCAAGGTCTAAGATACCCTTTTCATAACCAAGCTTTTATGATAATAAGATATGGTGCTGGACCGTCCATTGCACCTTGAAAGGCCTGCAATGCCAACAGCTGATGTGAACATAGGAGCTGGACTTCAATTATTGTCAGGGCAGAAGGAGCTGCTGCCTTGAGATCTGACTCTGAGCACCAGCAATTTGTCTCAGTTTTCTCGTGGAACAGTAGGAAAACTAAGCAAAATATGCTGCTGCTAAGGAGCAGACTCATTGACAGCACTGTGAACAGTAAAGAAGAAACCTGGCAAATTAAGAGCAGCCATTTCTTCACAAGTGCTGCTCCTCTAAGGAGGTAGTAGGATCATTGTGAGTCCTTACTGTTGTCTCAGTATCTTATGTCTTTCTTTTGGCTGTACTGCATTCTTTTGAAATAATTTCTGAGTTTTCACAGGATCTCACCAGATGTCACCAGTTCCCAGGCACCAATTCTTAGCGTAGCTTTCTTGTCTCAGTCCACACCACCTAATCTTTCAGTGTGTTGTACCTCCTTTTCTCCCCACACTGGAGGTCACCCTAGCTTACACAACACTGGGAACAAGTATTTCTTTCCTTGTGAAACTGAAGCAACCTGAATCTCATTCAATCAGCTGTTTCACCTTATTCAGAAATAAGCATCTACCAGCACACACATGGAATATAGAGAACAAGGTATGGAATATAGATAAAACCATGAAACAAATTTGGGTTTACCTCTATGTATTTTAAGAAAACAAACAATATTTTTTTATTTCATTTATATAATGCATCCTCCCTACCACCCTCATTGCTATCTTTCTGCTGTTAATGCTAGAAAAAGTGGTGACCTATGTCTGGGCATTCCAGCTCCACATTGCTCAGATTTGAAATGCTTTTTCAGAAAACTTCTTGCACAGCTGTAATTTTGGTCTGCCAGGGAGGTCTTGATTAAAAACATCACTTCCAGGTCTATCATCACTCTGCCATAAAAATTTGCCCCAGGCTGCGCACAGCTGAAACGTTATTTCTTTTCCCACACCAGTACAAGGCAGAAGCAGAGTGTTTGCCTCAGTTTATCACCCCTTCACCTTCAGTATACTGCTAGAGAGCATTAGAAGTAGAGCAGGTAGCATCCCCAGCACTAGGGTGCTAACCACCAGCCTGTCTAAGATACGGGTTTAGTCCAACATAATTTTGCCCAATTTTACTCTTGAGGATTTTCATTGTTTTTCCATTTTGAAGGTGAGTTGCTGTATCTTAGAAACTAAAAAAATAAAAAAAAAAAAATTCACAAAGGTGAATTCAGCTGTAGTCACAAACGGGATCAAAGAAAACAGCAGTGTTTTGCTAGTAGGGACAATGGTCTCCTCCTCTTGCATCCTCCACAAGGTGCTAGGCCTGCTAGGACTGCTCTACTGAGAGACCCTAGCGGCACTCTGTTTCACTGCAAGGATCAGTTGGCTCGACAGAGAGAAAAGCGTCACCCAGGAATAAGAGAGGTGCCTTTTGCTATTACCATGGAAATCCACACACATTTGGACAAGTTGTAAACCACAGGTGGTCACTAACTGTGTGTTCCTCATTTTCTGGATGCCTGACTTGAAACCCTGGGGTCTGATTTGCAAAGTGCTGAGTGCTAGAAGCTGTAATTGAAGTCTCTGGGAGCTGTGCTTAGAACATACACTGAGCTATAAAAACACTTAGGTAGTCAGAAACATCAAACTGAGGGCCCAAAATCAGAGGGACTTCTGACCTTAATCTCCCTGTGACTCAGCTCTCTATCTGTAAAATGGGAATACTATCACCTGCTTGTCTCTCAGGGGTGTTACGAATTCGAATCCACATGTGTCTATAAAGTACTCAAATACTCTGCTGAGAGCACAGCTGAAACACCCAAGAGCAAATCAATAATTTTATATTCAGTACTCTGTTAGTGTGAGGTAAATAAGGCCTGTGCCACACTTGGAATTATATGGCCAAATGTCTCCAAGCATCATGCAGCAGAGAGGGAAAAAAAAAAAAGCCATGTCTTGTAATATGTTTACACAGGGGACCATAGCTGCGGTTATGTGGGCAACTTTAGCTTTGACAGTTTCAGGGCAAAAAAAAATAACATTGCTACTGAGGGATGGTGTACAGTGAATTGCTGACACTCAACACTGTGCAGGAGGTAGGTGAAAAGTGCAATGACAAATACATCTTACAAAAGATGTAAATTAAAGATCATTATTCAGGTGGCAAAGCAGAGCTAAGACATGCTGGAATGAAGGATTCCTGCAGAGCCTTTACTCACTGCCTCTGCATTAGGATACCACTCTTAATTACATAATCATATATTTCGCCTGGGGAACCCTTGCCTCAGCATAGACCACATTTCTTCAGTATTTTGTTTGTATTCTTCTGTGTACTTGCCTAGCTCTTACTCTACAGCACATTATTCAGTTTCTGGTATATGAAGACAGAACTATTAACTTCTGTGTGAGTTCCTTATGGCTCTGGCACTAATTCACAGTTAATTTACTTTCACAGTACACAGAAGCAAGTCGTGAGGATATTAAGCCAAAAGAAACCACTAATGTGGGACTCAGTTTGATTTTTCAGAGGGGGTATAAGGCTTTGCCAATTGATGCAATGGCTATTTGCTGGTAGCAGACAAACCTTGAAACTCAAAAACATGACATGCTATTCTAGGTACTCTGGAACAGGGAGGGAGGCATTTGCTACAATGGACACAAGTAACTCTGTATTTACTGATGTAAAATATTAACTTCATGTTCATTTATGCTCTAATTTGTCCAGCCTCTCACTCGCAGCCCACTTCCTCTTCACCGAGGTGCTTCCTTCCTCCATTTCTCAGGCAATTAAACACAAGCAATTAATTCCTGTCTGGCAAGCATGGTCCCCAGCTCTCTCCCCTGTGTATTCTTCAAAACCTAACTAATCACACAAACGCTGTCCCAGCCTCCTCCCCTCAGCATTTTAGCTTCTTTTTCTGAGTTCCTCCAGGTTTATTTCTCCTCTTAGGCCATCTTTCTGTCACCTGTGAAATGTTTACTGAGTTTATATATGCTGCAGTTTTTTAAAAAATTAAGAATTTGGCTAAATTTGTCAAATCATTAGAGAGAGATAAATGGAGCAATGTGAGCCCTCGTTCAGAATACTGTCTTTCAGTCCCAGCTGATGATGGTAGAACTTTGTGAAGAAAAAAACACCAGAATTTAGCATGCATTTTTCTCTTAACCCTTATCTATGCAGTAAGAACCTTTGTAGTCTCAACTGTGCTGTAAAAAGCCAGTTTTTATGGGAGTCATATCACAGAATCATAGAACCACTAAGATTGGAAAAGACCTTTAAGATCATCAAGTCAAACCATAATTCAACTACCATGACCACTAAACTGTAGACTGAATTGCCACATCTACATGCTTTTTTGAACATCTGCAGGGATGGTGACTCCATCACCTCCCCTGCCAGCCCATTCCAATGCCTCGCCACTCTCTCAGTAAAGACTTTTTTCCCTAATGTCCAATCTAAGCCTGGCACAACTTAAACCCATCTCCTCTCATCCAACTGCTAGTTAGTTGGGCATTTCGTGTATCATAAGTGTATTATGTTTCAGAAACATTGCATTGCACCTTATGAACAGATCCAGTTGCCTAGAACATTCTGAATCACAGAAACATTCAGGATCACAGGATGTTAGGGGTTGGAAGGGACCTCTGGAGATCTTTGAGTCCAACCCCCCTGCCAGAGCAGGAGCCTAGAATCCAGCACAGGTCACACAGCAACACATTCAGGTGGGTCTTGAAAGTCTCCAGAGAAGGAGACTGCACAACCTCCCTGGGCAGCCTGTTCCAGTGTTCTGTGAGCCTCACAGTGAAGAAGTTCCTCCTCAGGTTGATGTGGAACCTCCAATGCTGTAGTTTATATCCATTACACCCCATCACAGGGCACAACTGAGCAGAGCCTGTCCCTTCCCTCTTGAGTCCCAGCCCTCAGATATTTGTAAACATTTATTAAATGCCCTCTCAAGTCTTCTCTTCTCCAGACTAAAAAGCCTCAGGGCTATCAGTCTCTCTTCACAGGGCACATGCTCCAGTCCCTCAACCATCCTGATGTTTTCTGCTGGTATCCAGGCAGAAAATTCCCTCCTGGAGAACTTTTTTTGGTGGTGGTGGTGTTAAAACTTGTTATTTTGATCTGAAAAGCACAGGTTTTCCTGCCAAGCAAAATTATACTTATGGAAAAGTTTCATTGTAATAGCCACCATTGTGCTTTATTTTTGTGAAGTATTGATGGGTTTGTTCTTTTTGCATGGAGGCAAAGCAAACCATGAACTACAGTTGTGCATTATGGAAGATTTAGGGAAAATAAAATTATTTTAAAATCCCCTCCTTTCACCACCACCTCCCCTTTCCCACCATATCTGCCCCTTTTCCACCCCTTTTTCCCCTCAAACCCCAGAGCACTTGGGCTCTGTTGGAGTCTCCTCCCAGCCCAGGTGTGGCTAGCTTGCCCTCCCTGCCCATTCCCCTTTATAATCCCCCCAAGGAGAAGCAGAAGCCCCAGACTGAGCCCATCTGGGCTGAGGATCCTCCTCTCGTCACTGGTGAGTGCCCATGGTGTACGCTGGGTGATGGTGTTGGTGACAACAAAGGCTGGGGGGCCTGGTGGCCCCCTGGTTAGGTAGGAAGAATGTTTATGCCCCCTCTAATGTCATCCACCAGTGCTGGCTGGGCTTCCTTACTGGGGCTGAGCTCCTCTGTGTGGTGTCTTGGCTGGTTGAGGGTTTTGTCCTAGGCTCTGGGATAAGTGCAAAAATGGTGGTGGTGGAGCAGGAGCTGTTTAGGGAGGATGGTGGGTGGTGTAGAGGGAGCAGGAGCTGCTTTGGGAAGATGAAGGAAGGTGGTGGGGGAACAGGAGATCACGTTTCTCAGAGTTTTGGCTAGAAAAGACCTCAAAGTTCATTGAGACCAACTGCTGACCTAACACCACCATGGCCATTAAACCACATCCTAAAGTGCCAGGTCCACATATTTCTTTAACACCTCCAGCAATGGTGATTCCTCTACGTCCCTGGGCAGCCTCTTCCAATGCCTGACCATCCTTTCAGTAAAAACATTTTTCTTAATATCCAACCTAAACCTCTCCTGGTATAATTTCAGGCCATTTCCTCGCATTCTATCATCTGGTACTAGAGAGAAGAGACCAACCCCCACCTCCCTCCAACATCCTTTCAGGCAGCTGCAGAGAGCAATGAAGTCTCCCCTCAGCCTCCTCTTCTCCAGACTAAAGTAATTCTGAGTTAACTAAGGTTTAAGGAATCTTAAGTTGGCTGTGAGCACCAGGAATGGCTCCTACACTTGTAAAGAAAGGTGCCCATCATCTGTTGGTTTAGGAACAGACTCTTCTTGGTAAAGCCAATTTGTGAGTGTTGTGAAATATTAAATATTCTTCTCTGTTTTAATCTCATTTTAGCAGGATTGCCCTCCCCAGGCTACTTGAAAGGACTAGGGTTGCTGTCCCAGCCAGATGCAGAGAACATCCTCACCTACAGTGACATCAGATGTTCATTTTATGCATGCTGAACAGTGTAACATAGACAGGAGGCTGCTCTCTAAAGGGGAAATTATTGCTTTCAGGTGAAGAGGAGGCAAGAGTGGCTCTGTCACATGTACCAGGCAGGCATGGGCTAGCAGTAGAGCAAGCAATGCTCACAGCCAGCCAGCCAACCAGCCTGAACATCAGCAGCAAGGTTGTTCTGGAAAGACTTCTGGGGAATCTCCAGAGGTGGGCAGGGTTTTTGTGGGCAGACATTGTCCTGTCCTCAGATCCAGCTGCACATATGTACCAGCTCTGTCTTACAGCCCTGGGGAGCCAGAGCTCCCAGCTTCCTGGTCCTTCTCTCAGCACTTTCCTTCCACTGAGGTTTTTGAGGTTGATGGTTGCTCTCTTGTGCTTTTGATTGTATGAAGTTCTGGGGTGTATATTTTGGCTTGCAGGATCAGCATAGCTGTCCACCTTGGCACTAGTGAATCCTGAAGCAGGAAGTACTCTCTGTGGCACTGCAATTTTGATGAAGATGGAATACCATCTAGAAAATGAAGAAGTAGAACAAGGAGAGATTCACAGATTTGAAGATTCACAAAGGTCATCTTGTCCAACACCCCTGCAGTCAGCAGAGACACCTTCAACTACATTAGGCCACCTAGGACCACATCAAGCCTGATCTTGAAGGTCTCTGGGGACAGGGCCTCAACTACATCCCTGGGCAACCTGTTCCAGTGTTCTGCCTAACTGTAGGTGGCAAGTCATATCTGAGCCCAGAACAACTTGGTAGCCTTGCAGAAAGCTAGCCAAATAGTTGGCTTACTTATTGGTTTGTCTGTTGCTTTTTTTTCCCCTTTCCTTTCCACATGTGAAAGTCTGTGTTTCCCCTCTGCTCCCTGTATGAAAAAGTCATTAGGAAAGCTAAACAAAACATCTAGGTCTGTTTTGCTCTTAAGCAGTTTTTTGCTGTGCCTTCTTCCTGCAGTTTGATTCTCATTTCATTCCTCCTTGGTTATAAAGCTCAGATTGATTTGCAAAATAGCACTGGTGCTCAGAACAAGAAAGCTGACTTGCAGCCCAAAATGTAACGTGCACAATGCTGCCAAGGGGTAAGATGTAATCGCTGTCACCTCCCATAAAGTGAAACACACTGTGTTTTAAGGTGAGAAAAGATCACTCTGGACTCAACAGTGAACATGGCCAGGCCTTGGAGTGCTAAGAGACTGCACAGACCTTCTTGTGCTGCAGCAGCAGCATATTCAGTGTGCAGGAGATGGATCCCAGTGACTTACCCGGCATTTCTCTTCTCCCTCCTGCAGAGCTCACAGTGATGTGGCAGGATTCTAGGACAGGAGGCAGTGGAAGGGGAATGCTAACACAGGAATGTTGCTTACCATGAGAGAGGCTAGCTGAAGGAATCAATAGTTCAGGTTGGAAAAGACCCTCAGGATCACCAAGTCCATCTGATAACCCTACTCTACAAGATTCACCCCTAAACCATATCCCCAAGCACCACATCCAAACAATCTTTAAACACATCCGGGGTGGTGATACAACCACCTCCCTGGGCAGCACATTCCAGTGCCTGACCACTCTTTCTGTGAATTTTTTTTTTCCCTAATGTCCATTCTAAACCTACCCAGTCACAGCTTGAGGCCATTCTCTCATGTTCTGTCGCTAATTACCTATGAGAAGAGACCAGCACCAGCCTCTCCATGACGTCCTTTCAGGTAGTTGTTGACAGCAATGAGGTCTCCCCTCAGCTTCCTCTTTTTCAAACTAAACAGCGCCAGCTCCTTGAGTTGTTCTGCATAAGATTCATTCTCCAGGCCCTTCACCAGCTCTGTTGCCTTCTCTGCACTAGCTCCAGCACCTCCACATCTCTCTTGTATTGTGTCCAGTTTGGAGCACCGCAATACTTGAGATGTGGCCTCACCAGAGCTGAATACAAGAGGACAATCAACTCTCTACTCCTTCTGGACACAGCATTTCTAATATAAGCCAGGATGCCATTGGCCTTCTCAGCTGCCTGAGCACACTGCTTGCTCACATTCAGTTGCTTGTCAATTAGAACCCCCAGGTCCCTTTCTGCCAGACAGCTTTCCAGCCACACTTCCCCAAGCCTGTGGTGTTGTTTGGGGTTGTTGTGACCCATGTGCAGGAACTGGCATTTGGCCTTGTTGAAGCTCATCCCCTTGACATTGGCCCATGGATCCAGTCTACCCAAGTCCCTCTGCAGAGCCTCCCTACCCTCCTGCAGATCACCACTCTCACCTAACTTGGTGTCATCTGTGATCTTACTGATGACACACTCTGTCTTCATCAAGATATCAACACAGATGTTAAACAGAAGTGATCCCAACACTGAGCCTTCAGGAACACCACTTGTGACCAGCCACCAGCTGGATTTAATTGGCCTGTTGTCCAGCCAGTGCTTTGTCCAGCAGAGTGTGTGCTTATCCAAGCCACAGACAGCCAGTTTGTCCACGAGAATTCTGTGTCAAAGGCTTTTTGAAAGGTAGGTAGACAATGTCCACAGCTTTTCCCTCATCCAACAGCCAGTCATCTTGTCATAGAAGGACATAGAATATAATGTGTTACGTGTTGATAAAAGCTGCTACCTCTTCCAGTAAGTGGGAAAAGAAAAAGACAAAAATCAAAAAGGAAGGCAGAGGGTGGGGGAGAGAAAGAAAGAAAAAAGGTGGTGGTGAAGGGGATGAGGTGGGGAAAGAAACTGAGTTTCAAGAGTAGTTTTGAAGTAGCCTGAAAGGAGGATTCAGTATCACTAGAGGGCAACACCAGTGTTTTCCCCCTTCTAAACTAATCACACCTGGAGCTACAGATCCATAAAATACAGTGTATATTTCTCCTTAGCTCAAACCAAAAAGTTTTTCAAAACCCCCTATTTATTAACTCATTAACCTGTTCTCCAGAGGTCCTTGTGATCCATATTCAGCTCTTCTGACAGAGCACAACTAGAATACTGACAAAGTACTTCAGATTAATTCTAGAAGTGGGAAACAGAGTCCAAAGGTTGGGGTTTTTAAACTATTATTACTTTCCACACAATGAGTAATAAGAGCAGAGTGAAACTCTAGGTTTGAACTTTTCAGAAGTGCAAGTAAAATGTCCTGTTCTGCTTGGGCCCATGAGGACAAGCTGGACATTTTCTCACCCTTGTCTAAATTTCTCTTTTAACTTAATGTTTTATGTGGGGAAGCTGGCCTTCAGGTCTCAAAGGGAATGCCCATTTAACCACAGATCTCTAAGGCAGTCAGCCCTGCATGGCCTTTGCACAAGGGCTTGGGCCCGGCCAGTCTCCAGCCTCTGACAAACTGGCCATGAGCAGCTCTGTTTGGCACACTAAAGGGTAGGAAATTCCTTAGATATGATCAGGTCTTGATACCTCCAGCCACATCAGAAATATTTCATATGATGTCTGTCTAAATACTGAGCAGTTACACCAAGTCAAGAAGCCGATGGCTGCACAGCTGAGCCAGATGTCTATCAAACTTACCCTAGTTCCATAATCAGTGGTCATGGCCATATCTGGGGGCAGATTTAGGCTCTTGGCAAAAGCCTGGCTGCCAGTGTCTTATTTGGAATGGCTGTTCATGACCAAGAAATAATTCAGATGTTCACAGGGGGAAAACAAGTGAGAGCCAGAAGGCAGAAGGGGAATGTCTTGGCACTTCTCCATGGTGTGATGTGATGGCAAAGAAAGAAATGGTTAACTGCACGGTAGATCAGTAAATCAAATTTTCTGTCTTTGTTAAGTTGGCTACTTATCCCTGTAATTGCTGCTTGCACATTCCTATGGTTCAGCTCAAGTGACATCTTATCAGCCACCTTCTACTTACTCAAGTTACACAAGTCCAACTGCTCCGGGGCTTGTTAGATAAGGACAGAAAGGGAAGGAGCCTAAAGACAAGCACAATGCAAAATGAGTGGATGCTTTGAGTAATTGTTTCCTTGCCTTGTGGAAAATAGTCACTCCTCTACCCTCCAGCACCATGTCAAAATTGAACCTTGGAAATACGGATTTCACAGTAAGAAAAGGACTTAAATAACCAACTGTTTTGATGCTTTACCTCTCCAGAAATTAGCTGTTGGTTTTGATATATTTATTGTGCCCACATCTGTCTTCTAAATCAGAGAGCAATGTTAATATCCAGCTTTTGCCACAAATTATGAACTTCTAAGTAATTTTCCTGAATTTCACAAGTGAAAATTTTACCATCTCTTAATATTTGTCCCTAACACACATATTGATGCTGGTATTAGGTTTTTTTTTCTCCAGGGGAGAGGAAAGAGGAGGGGGGGAAAAAAAGGAAGAAGGAAAAAAAACCACTCAAAACTGTCAGAAGATGAGCTGCTATTAACATTGCTTTCAGACTAATGAGAAATTTGTGGTATTATATGACATTCCCTTTACTCCATCCCCCTCATACTGCACAGAGGTGATACTCTGTCTTGCAACAAAAACACACACACTAAAAAAAGGAGGAAGAAAGAAAACACCACATATTTATGACAAATTTTACAGCATTCTGAATGATATGTGTGCTTTTTATGTTTATAAAACCACCATCTAGGAAAAAAATAGCAGCCTAATATTTTGACACGAAGGTCATTTGAAAGTTTTACTGCCTGAAAGCCTGATCCATTTTGTTGACAAAAGGCTCTCTCAGGGCTTTTTAAGGTGCCTTGGCCTGCTCGACTTTCTCTGTCTAGCATTTCTATTTCCCCTCCTCACCCCCTCCTACTAGACTAATTACCAGCTCATTGAGGCTGTCTTAATGAATTATGTTACAGCACTGAGAAAGGGCTTGGAATAAGTGCTCATTTAGGTACGGGAGGAGGGGCAGAGAAATTACTACTTTTGTCATCCTTGCCAGTTGAAGCTAACCTGATCTGACCACACTCAGCACCCAGACCTCCTGCCTCCTCCCCACTCCCTCCTCCCCAAATCATAAATATTTCATCTGAAATGAATTTTAGATTGATATAAACGTGCTCTTGGGAGGAATTATCTTCCTAATGCCACAGAAAGAGAAATGCTCAGGAAGGTTATACTATGTGCATGTCTGAGTTTGTGCTCTGTGAGCTGTGCTGCCTGTGCCTGTGAAGGGCTGAGAGGTAAAGAGGCATGTGGGATGTTCTCTTGTTCAGCATAGTCAGGCATCGAGGCAAATGAACTCAGTGCTGGTCAGCATTTATTAATTTAAAGTGCCTTTGTCATATTTAAGATGACTTATGAAGCTAGGCAGAATGGCCTCCCTTTAACGTCACTCCACACTGCAGAGTGAAATCGTTCCTGTTTCACATACAGAAGAGTAGCACTGGCTCCACAAAGAATTCTGTGGCCTAGTCAAAACCAGGAGCTGCAGAGAGGAGTGAGGGTATACAATTGACAGGTTATGGCTGGACTCTCAACATGCTGATTTCTCATGCAACATGCAAACCAATATCGGCTTGAACAACTGAAGCACTAACATATCGTCTCATTTGTAAAGGCAAATCTTATATTTTATTAATATCTTGTTATTCTTCTGTTAAACAGGTGTGTATTAGTACCTAATCTTTGTCTGTGCCCTTCCAGAGTGATATTTTACTGTCTTCAATGCTGCTCTCACATAGACTTGTTTCAATTGGAAAAGACCTTTAATATCAAGTCCAACCATAGAGTGATTGCCCATTGGAATGTGCTGCCCAGGGAGGTGGTGGAGTCACCATCACTGGAGGTGTTTAGGCGGAGACTTAATGGGGTGCTTGGTGCCATGGTTTAGCTGATTAGATGGTGTTGGATGATGGGTTGGATTCGATGATCTTGAAGGTCTCTTCCAACCTGGTCTGGTCTATTCTATTCTATTCTCTAACTACCAAGTCTGGTGCTAAATCGTGTCCCTTAACACCGTATCTATGCATCTTTTCAGTGCCTCCAACAATATGTTTACTTTTCTCCTCACTGAGTCTTTTGATGTAAGTAGTTGTAACTCACTGCAAAAGAAATTCAAGAACAATGATGACAGAAGCTTTTTCTTGAGACATTGATCATTAAAAAAAAAAAAAAAAAAAAAAAGATGAAGAAGAAAGGTGGTGTTTTAAATAGGCCTGAATCTCCTCAAAATGTACTACCATGTGAGACTTTCAATTATGGTCAAGGTAGCAATCTACACACACTTCAAAACTGAGTCTGTAACTGATAAATGTGTACTAAATATGCAAATTAACATAAGACAGCTGAATGTGAGACAGATAGTAATTTATAATACACTCCTGGAATCATCTATTTTTTGAGAGCTCTAATTACTTTCAGATTTTAGCAAAGAATCATTAAAAGTAAATCAGTTAATACAGTAGCCTCTGTATTGTTGTGCTTACATATTACTTTTTTCCCAAAGAAGTCACAGACAGCAGAAAATGCTCATTTTTAGGAAAGCTTTCAGCTGAAGCATGTTGCCTTTTTAACGGCTTCATTACCACTAGCCAAGAGTAAATATAACTGTAAGCCTATGAGCTGAAATTTTCATTCAGACCTCAAAACTTTTTCAGCAGGAAAAGTAATAATCAAACTCTTGAAAGAAGAGGGCACACTAATCCACAACTTTTGTACTTTCAAACTTATCAAGGACTGGCTACTTTTTAGCAAAAATTAAACTACCTTTAAGCAACTCGTGCATATAAGAACAGACACTTTCTGGCTGCTACTGGACCATAACACACTCCACACTTTTAATTAAAAAGAAAGAAACAAAACAAGCAAAAACCTAACTAACAAAACCCACAAACCCTACACACCCTCCAGCATTTAGGAGATGCTACAAGCTAACCTTTCTTCTATACCCATCATCAACTTCTAGTAACACAATTCAATGGTAGTTGCATGCAGACTTGCTCCCTGCATTACATAGAGGTATATGTGTTGTATAAACAAACAGGAAACACGGGTGAGGCATTTTCTGCACTAAGAGACAACCTAGCAGTCATGCAGTAGATTATTCTTATCACTCTTTTGCAGTAAAGCAGGAATGAGAAGGCAAGAGTACATAAGGCAATTTCTGTTAAAGCAGCAGTTAACAAAGCTGTTGCAGGGCAAATGAAAAATAAAGTAAATTCTCCTTTCCTCAAGACATCCCTCCCTCATCCCAAGTTTCCTGACTTTTTTCTTTTTCTGTTTTCTTTTAAATTGTCCCTTTTTCATCTTCCCCCTGCCTTCCTTCTCCTTTAAAAAGACAAATAAGTGCCCGATAGGGAAAACGAGTCATCATAAGAGAAAATGTCCTCTCCCTCTCCCCGTTTGGGGGTAGACACTAACACACCAGCAGTGGAGTGACAGAAGTCGGGCAGCCCCTGACAGCAAGGCAGGAGGGTGAATTGGGCGGTCACAGTATCAGCTGGGGCCATCGGCACGTCTCGCTGCCTATCAGCGCTGTGCCTGGCAGCTGGGGAGATACATTTAGATAAAGCAGCCAGCAATTGTTGATAACAAGTCCCTCAAATGTCAGGCAGCACAAAGGGCAGCATTGATTGCTGCTGTACAACCCGCCTTTCCTTTTCTTTGGTGCTCTATTTTCCCCCTTCTTTTTAATACAGCAAAGTCTCTGGCCGGGATAATCTGCCTGCAGAAAAGGCCATTGTGCTGCTACATGCATTGTGTTATTCACTAAACAGAACTTATCAATGTTTCTCTGATTCCCTTTCCTTTCTCCTCCTCTTCCCCTTCAGCTTCCCAGCTGCTCCCCATCCTCCTCTTCATGGAGGTGGGCCTGATCCAGCAAAAGGACAGACAGTGAGTCCTAGATCAAACATATGGACTCTGAAATCTATGGTATAGATTTCCTCTTCTCTCCCTCACAGCTTTGGATGGATGCCCAATGCTAACACTGATCACAGCTTTCATTTATTTTTGACACAGAACAGACATAGCTGACATTTTGGGGCCATTTCATCCCAAAAGTTGAGCTGATCTGAAAATGTAAAGTATTTTCAGTCTCAGGCATTCAGGATATTCTCTCATTTGAGCTATCCAGCCTAGCCCTGGCAACCTACAAAGCTCAAAGCCAACTCCTTGAGTTACATAATCACATTTGGCAGAGGCTGCTGCCCTGGCCAGGGACACCTCATCTCCTGCCCTGAGATAGAGCTGGGATTTCATGACAAGAATCAGCTCCAGCACAAATCACACAATATAGAGGGATGCACTGAACGTGCATTTGACATTATAGGGACTCCTGTGCTCTAATTGCTGATGCCTCTAATGGTTTTCTTCAATTTTTCATCCTCAGTTTCTCTTTCCAGAAAATGAGAGTAATCTATTGCCCAGTCTCACATCCCTGCAATGGGCTGCAGCAGCCATCCAGCTGGTGTTTACAAAGCATCAGGAATTACCAGAAGGACCCCAGAAAGTCAAGCAGTGACACATATCCAGCCCATTGTCAAGGCCTGTCCCTTCACCACAAGTGTGTTCTTCTCCATGACTGATGTGAATCCAGTCTGCCACATAACAAAGGGCCTCAACATGCTCTCCCACTCACTGTCTTTTAAACTGATGTGAACTTAAAGGTGAACCTCTGCATCAATAATGAACAGACTGTTGTTAACCAAACAAACCCAAAACCCCCACAAACAACAACAATAAAAACCAATACCAATCCCTGACACCTTATAATAATCATTTTAATTATTACAATTTTAGAACTCATACTTCATCAGTTATAAGGCTCAAAGAAAAACTGTGGTGTCCCTAGAGAGATAAATGACAACGTGTTTTGTCTAATATGCTTACTAGAATTACAACTGTTTGATCTGAAACAGTCTCATGCTTTTATATTTTCACCATTGTAGCTTTGAATGTAAACCTCCTTGAGGGTCCTTGTGAGGCCTAGAGGATTACATCTGGCTTCCTATGCAGAAGTGTTTCCAATATTCTCTGTGTTCACACAGGGATGAGAAGTTTGAAAACATCCACTTTCAGTGGGCACAGAGGTGGCCATGGCCATGGCCATGAAGAGCGTCCCTGGGCAGCAACTGGTTTGCAGGGAGAGCAGGATGCTCTTAGGGAAGGTGTTCATCATCAACAGCTTTATCAGCTCCCAGAAGTTAAGTGTGCAAGGTGAGTCTTCAGCTGACAGATTACAGGGGCAGGATGGTGACATTGTGGATCTATCCCATCTTTGCATCAGGGAGCAACGTGTATATTCACCAGGGTAGGGAAACACGATGTCTGCCCTCTGACAAACCAAAGGTCTGCCTTGCCGATCTCTGACACCAGTGGCAGCAGAAGCTGCCTGGGGTCAAGTGCAGGCATCACCACGTGGTTAGAAGCAGAGGGGCAGCCACAGAGTTGCACTCTATTCTGTACTCTACCTTTGTCCATCTGGAGATTGCACTGGCAGCTCTGTTTAGCAGATTCTGATGGATTTTTTTTTTTACCTTGAATTTGTCCTCCCAGAAGGCAGTTTTACAATACATGTAAATTTAAGTGTCCTTTTTGAAAATAAAAACTAGTATTCAGATACAGGAAAGGAAGTCTGACAACAAAACAAAACAAACAAAAAAACACACCCAAAACCAAACAGGATATTTCCCCACAGAAATGGGAGTGGGCTGTTGCTGTAGCACACACTTTCACACATTTTTGTACAAGTGTGGAAGTGAAGGAGACAGAAGAGAGTTTGTCTTTTCAGATGTAGCTTCTTTGATCAGCGTCATTCACTCTGGAGGAATGGAATATTGAATTCCTTTTGCAGTCAGGCTGTGCTTAAACACTTTTGACTCTGGCTGCAGTTCGTGGACTTTTTGAAACATGAGAATCTCTCCAACCTCCTCTTTGCCTTTCTTCTCTGACACAGGGATTTTCAAAGGACATCACACTGCCTGTCCCAACAAATGAGATGTTCTAAAGTGTCCCCAGCCATTGATCACATACACATGGGCATCCAGAGAAACTGGGCAGAAGTACTGCAGTTCTTAAATTAAAAGGCTGTGTTCTCACCCCAAGTTCATGGGTGAGAACATACAGATAAGGATTCTGCATAGACAAATATGGCCCAGGTATAAATGTAGGAACAATTTTTGTTGTTAAAATGAAAGGACATGAAACAATAAATAAATAAATCTATTAAACTCTTGTAATTTAATCTTTGGCAAGGACCAGTACTTTCTGTTATCCTAGATGCATTTCAATGCTGATACAACAAAGCCTGACATATTTTTCTGTCAAAATCTATGGATTTCAAGAGTGCATAAAATTCTGCAAATGCAAATGCATGGCCTGCAGTGAGGCAGGGCAGATAAAGTTTCAGCCAGATAAAGGTTTTATAATAATCTTTGTTTTAAACAAAGTTAATTAAATTTGGGTTTAAGCAGAGCTTCAAACATTTTTAAGTTACAGAATAATGCCAGGACTTAATTACATCTTTTATCCAAATATCCTTAAGTACTGAGGCGTCACATGAGACACAGAGCACAGCTGGGAGGTTTGTTTGCCTTTATGTTCACTTCAGAGCAGGAACATGGAGGAGCCAGCCTGGGTCTCCCTCTCACAGGCTTCCTGCAGCTTTTTGTGCTGTTTTGCAATATCCAGCTGTTCCAGTTGCCCCATAGACAGACAGTGTGCAGCACAGAATCATGACCTTGTGGGTCCTTGTGACTAATCCCTTTCCTGCCACCTGTGCCCAACCCAGAGTACCCCTTCCATCAAGAAGAGTTGCTACACAGTCACTGTATGCTGAACCCCTTCTCTGTGCAGGTCTATTTTGCCCATGTGGAACAAAAAGCATGATAAATCAAGGAGTTTAAATGCCTCAGTGAAATTGCACAGTAAATTAAAGACTGTTGTGAGTTCCAGTCCGCTTCTGTACTAGGAAGGGAGATATCACTCCAGAGGCTCTCGTTTTAAAATGTATCTGTTCCCCAAGCTGAAAATCTAATCAATTCATCCATACTGTGGACTAATTACTTTTGCTATTTTGTATTGCAGTGAGGACAGGGAAGGAAGAAAATATACTTGGTTTACTCCAGAGTGGCTACTCTACTACATGCAGCATAGAAGAATAACTATATTTTAGCAAGGCATGAAATTGCTTTAAGAAACAGAAATAAGAAAAAATCATTTAGTACTAAGAGTGGAAAAAAATACTGCCATGACAAGATACTTTGTTGCAGTACTTACTTAGCACCAAGTTTGTAAGAACAAATCCATCTTCTCCCTGTTTCACAGCTAAGAAAATTTGTAAGCTTGAAATGGTTTTGACGTATTCTAATTCAGGAACTTTAAAAGTGCAAATTTCAGTTCAAGCCGACCCCGGTTTCATCTCCTCTTATATACCTAGTCCTTGCTGGTTATCTGACAGTGGCACAAACAGTCTGTTGGACATTTTGCTCTGTACATGAGACTACAGCCATGAGAAAACCATAAAGATACAGGAAAGTTTCAAATACCTATGTTTGCTTATGAACAAGGAGAAAATAAATACAACACAGAAATTCTATTTTCCAGGCAAGATATCAGCGGCCTCCCTGATACCACACGACTACTCAGAAACCTTGCCAGGGCTGCAAGCCTCTCAAAGGTACACCACCCAACAAAGCAATTGCAAGTACCACTCAGTAAATATTGGACTATCTTGATTTTGTTTGACTCCTTGCTTGTACGCTTTACCCATTATCCAGGTTCCCCCACTGACAAAGGCTGAAACAGGTCATTGTGCCCAAGTTTCTTTCCTGACATAAGCCTGAGCAAATTTAGGTAGGGCAGCTTTTGAGAGCAGTCATTTCATCCCTTCAGGAAAGCTGTCTGATGATGTTTGATGGGCATGAACAACAACGGTGCCTCCACAGGGACACGGCCTGTAAGGAGCTCAAAATTCTTCAGACAGAGCTGTACGTATACTTTAGTTAGCCCTATGTAATTACAGAATGAGGAATTCTCAGAAAACCCTTTTTGTATTAATAAAGCCAGGACAGAACATATTCCTTCATGTATGTGTGTGGTGCAGTGTGATCTGAAAGTGCTGATTCTGGCTTGCATGTTGATGCACTGTTTCCTGACTAGGACCTTCAGGCATCACTATAATATAGCAGGCAAACTCTGTCCCAAACACAGCAGCCTTTGGTTAGGCACCTGAAGATGCTGGTGTGATTTGGGAACTTGGGCTCATTCCTCTCTGACAACTTTTGCAGGTATCTCAAAATTCCCATTTTATTTAACGGATAGGGTAGGATAGGATAGGATAGGATAGGATAGGATAGGATAGGATAGACCAGGTTGGAAGGGACCTTCAAGATCATTGCATCCAACCTATCACCCAATCCACCCAATCAACTAAACCATGCAACCAAGCACCCCATCCAGTCTCCTCCTAAACACCTCCAATGATGGTGACTCCTCTACCTCCCAGGGCAGCCCATTCCAATGGGCAATCATTCACTCTCTCTGTGTAGAATTTCCTTCTAACATCCAGTCTGAACCTCCCCTGGTGCAGCTTGAGACTGTGTCCTCTTGTTCTGGTGCTGGTTACCCTTTAACCGTTTCCACATGTTGCCACAGAGCATGGAGGAAGGCCTGCTGAAGAACACGGTCTTGACAACATGGTATGAACAGGGTTCTAGGTTACTGAGTTACTGGCAGGACGAATGGAAGTTGTGAAAGACAGCAGTCCCAGTAGCATCACTGATAATATGCAGCAACAGCTAGAGGAGTTCACAACATTTTCTTGAGTCCCTGTGGACTCCTAATGCCAAATTCTGTCAGTTGCATCACCAACAGGGATGGTACAGCCTTGAAATACTGCCACAGCCAAAATCCATTTGCCACTCATTCCTGCTGTAGGGTGCTCCCATCCAAGACTCAGCATGAGGAAGTGCCCAACCACCTCTGGTTTCTATTGCTCTTTGTCTGGTAACAACATTCTGGACATTTCTTACCCTCAGGAGTGAAATTCACCTTTTTGCCTTGTGCCATCCAGAGCTGGGAAGGAGTAGCACAGGGGACACTGATTGTTGAAACTACAGAAGCAGTTTTAAGACATGTCTCACCACAGAGTACCTTACACAAAACAAACCCTGAAGCCACCCAGCACAACTTCTGCAGCTCAAAGACATGAGCTTCGGAAGGTCCTTCTATTTGTGAACATTTGAAAAAACATCCATAAGCTGTGAGGACATTTGCAGACTTAAAATGTACTGACATGTTCAAAATGCTAACACAAAATGACAGGGAGGTACTCAGAAACATCTCTTTTTCTCTTTGAGCAGGGACTTTAGAAAACATCCATGTGAAAGGAGGCAGTGAAGCGATCCTGAGTACAGTTCTGAAAAGTTGTACAGAAATATTATTTATAGAGTAAAATTATGGTGGGTCTCAGAAGTAAAAAAGTAGATTAAATCTGTACTTCTGTAGGCTATTCAAGGGGGCAATTTGGCCCCCAAATTATGTAATTACTGAAGATTTAACTGGACAGTGGAGGTAGAGTGTGGTAAACTTGAAAGGAAGCAAATCTTTTTTGCTTTCCTAGGTAAGCAAGGAAGGAGAAGGAAATAGCAAAGGGAGGAAGCAGGGCAGCAAGCTAGCTAATTGAGGAGACTCAGAGTCACAAGGAGCCTGAAATCAGACTGTGTATTCATCAGGATCCACATGCTTATACAGGTTTTTAGCTTGAGTGGAGGGAATGCATGAAGTTTTGACCCATTTTCTAGTCCTTTATGCTGCTCTAGTGTGTAAGATTTTTACCATCACATGGTTGTTGCAATGACAGCCAGCCTGAGTTTTCCCTCTCATGTCTGCCTGTCACCCTTTTCATCACTGCAAGGGAGCAAATACCTTCCCAACCAAGCAGGGATCTGATGTTCTATTTCTGTCTCTCCTCCGCAGCACAAGTACTGGGTATCGGAAACAAGGCGGTAAGATCAATGGTATCAAGTAAAAAGACGAAACAAAACAAACAAAACCCCAAAATCAACCAAGCAAGGAAACAACAGCAAAAATGCAAACAAAGGACAGAAAATAAACATCCATACATTTTAAAAACAAAACGAAAACCAAACAAACCACAAAAACAAACAAACAAAATCCTGCCCTGACTTATTTTAAGTCGGTAAAAATACTAATGTTTGCCGAGATACATTGATTTCATAAATATATATTATACATAAGAGAAAGGAGTTTTCCATCTCTAATCAGGGGTGATTGAGAAAGCAATCAGCATACTTCTGTGTTTTACAGCCTCCTCTTGAATCTGATACCTAGAGTCTCAAATGCAGAAAGGTAGAATGCAAATGATCCTGGTAGAAATGTAAAAAGCAGCAGCTACTCTTGCCTGTGGCACTGTAAAAGTCAAACCACTGTAGCAGATTCTACCACTAAATGAGCAGGAAGAAAGGGAGTTCTCACCTCTGAGATACAGGCCTCCTTAAAAGATTTGGCATCAAGGCTGCAGCTGGAAGGCAAGAATTCACTCTCCACTCCCCTCAAGCAACTGGATGAAGCCACGCTTTGAATGTCAGGCCCTGTCATTGTAGGCACAGCACAAATGCCCTGCAGTAATGCCACCACCAAGGCAACACTCAGTTGTCAGAGCACCAGCAGCACAATTCCTAAGAAAACCAGCAAATATGACAGCACATGAATATGAATCTGAAGAAAAAGCAGAAACTGTATTTGACTGAGAACACACAACTCAAGACTGAGAAAATAACTGTGCTGAGAACTTTTTTGTGTTGCTGCAGTAATTTCTTGATGAGTGCCGTGAAAATGAAGGACTCTGCCCAGGTTGCAACAGGCCTGGCAAAGTTAGGCTTTCCAACAGCAGTTCCACAGGCAGCATCATAGCCAGCACTGATCTCTGTTTAGTTCTGCCCAGACACTTTAGGACAAGATTCCTCTAACTCCAGCTATATAAAGGGTAAGCACATAAGAACAAAGTAATCTAAAGCTTTCTCTGTAACAAAGAATTATCAAATCGCCTTTGGATGATGTATCGTCCTGCCTATTTCAAAAGGCCTTCTAAAAAGAGTGGAATTCTCCTCAGGAGATATGCCTCTTTTAACTACAATGCCTAGACAGTTGCTTAGACCTGCTGACTGTCTTTTAGAAGGAAAAGAAAGTAACTTTAGAGGAATCCAAAGCTAATTGCGTCTATTTTCTGACTGGGTTCTTTCATTAAAATCCAACTCACATATTGGTTTCCTTTATGCAAACGTTTAGGGGAAAAACTATAATATTACTATAAAAGCAAATAGAAATTAATGTTTCTGCTTTTAGTGCTCTTTCACACTGTTAAAATGGGAGATTGGGCTTCTATGTTGAAGGCAGTTTTTAGCACTCTGTGTGGAGCAACCCATTTCCACACATCAGACATCTAACATATGTTGTTTACGTAACACTTTCAGATGTGTTGCTACTGTCTCTGAACTCAATAGTTCCCAAAAAATTGGGATTTTGTGAATTTTTCTTTCAGAAAGCTTTTGGCAGTGGAGCCCGGTATCTGTTATAGAAACCCTACACTTTGACAAGGAACACTGAGTCCTGTGTGCCAGGTGTCACACAACAGGAGATCATTCCTTCTTTGGCATCTTACTATTAGTACAGGATCTAAAAACACTCCCTCCTGGCCTCTTCAGGGTTACACAAGGTAGCTGTGCCTAAACTTTTCCTCTGTGCCGTATGCCCTTGGTGTTTCCAAGGGTTCCTCTGCACTATGGATACCAGCAGGGTCTAGGGTGTTGTTGTGACCTGGACGCTGACATGCATATAAACCACAATCTGAAGAGCATCTCAACACACCAAAGGGTTTAACCAGTTCTGCTGTTTGAAGAGGTGGACTGCAGCTGTCCCTAAACTCAAAACAGAGATACCATTGGGTCATACTATAATGCAAGGCCAGTGGTAACAGGAACATTTTTAATAGCTGCATATATGTGGTCATAGATTGGGCCAAGATAAATCAGGACCTTCTGATCACTGCAACTAATAACATTAGCAGGGCCTTTCCAATTTCCTCTCTATTAATTATAATGCATATTCCCAAAAGAGACTTCAGTGTGCAATAGAATATTTTAGATCTTATTTAAATTATATACTTTTAGATTCATGTTCTGTCACCTTCAGTATCCAGAACATGCAATGAGAAAACCATGTACACATCTATCTCCAGTTTACTGTCACCAGCACAGCATACTCACATAGTTCCTCATGTAATTGCTACAAAGTCCTTAAAACCATATGGTACATAGGGGCAGCCTGCTTCTATTTCTTGTACTGGCTTGATGTCATGGGGAGAGCGCCATCCTTTCCTAAGTGGAGTCATGCTCCCACAGAAACTATGCTGTTATCTTGGATTTACCCTCTCCAAGTAGCAAGTCGCCAGAAGCCACTTATAGAATCCTTAAAGGTGCATTTTGTAAGAGCCTGCCTTGGCGAAATAGGCCTTTGTTCTGGGGGTTGGAGCTCTGAAATGAAAACAAAGACTGGTGTCCTAGATGCAGCAAGTTCAGAGGTGGAGCAGGTTCTGCTGCCTCTGCTTGAACCACTCACACCCAGCACATGCTTTTCTGAAAAGTGTATCTAGAAGAGAGTTTCACTTTGGTCAAAGCAAGAGTGTTTATCTGCAAAACCGACTAAAGCAAAAATGCAAATAAGAGGAGAATGGGAAACAGAGAGTAAAGAAGTAAGATCCTCTTTATGTTTCAAAACAAAACAGGAGACTTATTAACATTTAAATGAATAGACTATCTGGATTGTGGCAACGTTATGAACTGGACAGAAATTACTCTTGACCCTCATTACCGAAAGCCCCCCTGCTTGTGACAGGGTGTTTGTGAAGCCAGAAAAGCAGGTGCTCTCTGGACCAATATCTCTCCTCTGGCTGCCTGCAGTCAGGAGCAACTAGACTTGGTGAGCCAGCTGATTTTTGGTGCTTTTATTTTCCTTAATAAAGAACATTAACATTAATATATTGGCAAGAACAACATTAAAAAAAAAAACCCTGGAGCAAGCCAGCAGCACAGCAGTCAGCTGCACAAGTCAGCACCCAGCAGTGAGCAATAATCTGCCTGTTTTCTATATGAGGAGATAAGAAATACTCATCCCAGTCTGAACAGCTACCACATGCTTGCAGAGCCTTCACTGCCAAGAAGAGGGCTGTCATGTATGGGAGCAACCTTGCCAGCAGCAGCACAACTGAATCTTCTGCTTAATGGTCACATCCCTGTTCTCCTGACCACAGTGCAGCAAAACTCAGCCCTGCACTCCAGCATCTCTCCAGCCTGGCAGCTGTACCAGCAGGGAGTAAGGCTCTGGAGTGAAAGCAAAGGAAGACATGACTCCTCCTGACTTCAGTATGAAACTGTACCAAGCAAGAGAAGCAGTGGGACTAGTGCCTTCAGGGAGAGGAAAATAGAGAGACAGTCTTGGGAGAGCTGGGATGTGGGTGAAGGGCAACAACTGTGGCTTCCTAAAGTTCTTGAAACACAGGAGAACTTCCTACTCCCTGATATTTCATTATCCTCTCCCTCCAGAAGTCCCATTATCCCTCTTCAAAGTTTCATCACTTTAGAAACTCTGTGTTCAAATGGAAGTTATTTCCACTGTGGGCTGCATTACACAGATGAGCACAGAGATTCAGCAGTGGACCTCAAGTCTTTGGACAGACATCTCCCTTCACAGCACAAGCTGTTAACCAGTAGATACAACTTCAGAGTCATTCTCTGTCAGTGCAGTGACTTGAGACATTCTTAATGGTACTATATCCACACTTTCTTCTAATCCCCTGACTAGGCTTGTTGAAAAGATGCAGCCATACTTCTGTGGCATTACTGTCTCTTAAAATTATACCATTAATCTATTGCTCTAATCACAGCCATTATGGAGGTCTTACACAAACTTCTTTCATGTGATTATTTCTTTCCTAGCAAGTCTTTTAATAAGAGCTGAAAATGTGAAATGAATACACATCAAACAATGAAGCACAGGCAAAAAAATCCCTGCAAGAAGTCATGACTTCTCAGCTCAGCATGTATGTGGAGGAGAGAGCTGAGGTTGGCAACCCAAAAGGTCTTAGTTGCTGACACATGCCCAAAGTGTAGAAAAAATTTTTACGTGCAAGTGACTGCAAAGGAACTGTAATAGTCACAGGCAACCACAACAAAACTACTGAGAGAGCAACATCAAAACTCACAAGTTTGAATAAGCTTAAAAGAGAAAAAAAAAAAAAAAAAAAGAAAGCATCTATGATGAGAGAGAATGTAGTTGTTCATCCAAACACAAGCTTGAGTCAAGCTGAACCTTGTTTTTGAAGATGAGTTTCAGGTGTCTGTGTTAATGCTCCTGCCCAGCACAAAGGCAGATGAGGTCTGTGTCTTTCTAAGCAACTTCTGTTGATCCACTTGCCAGTGAGGACCTACATAAGGATTCAGCTGTACTGGAAAAAAAAATAATCAAAAATCCCTCAGTTTGTCTGTTGTAGCAGTTTTAACTTATAAAGTCCAGCTCAAACAGTACAACTAAGCCATTTACATGATCACACTTCAGAGAGGAAGGAAATGTGTATCACTGCAAAGCCACCAGCTCCTTCCTCCCTTAACTCTCCAGCAGAACCAAAGAGAGAAGATACCACAGAAAAGCTCAGCTCATTAACAAGAAGTCTCAGTCTCATACATACATGAATGAGCACAGCACTGACACGGATGTAGCTACCTGAGTGTAATTTCAATTCATCCTCAATCTCTTGAGCTGTATTGATTTAAAGCAAAGATCTATTACCTCAACTTTGCAATCAAGGCACACCTTCGGCATTTATCCTCTGCTTCTTTTCCACAACATTTACTGATTTCACACAGTGTAAATTCAGAGACTGTAACATAATCTTGACTGTCATCATATCAGTTGTTACTAGAGAAAAGAGACTAATGCCTACCTTGCTACAACCTCTTTTTGGGTACTTGTAGAGAGTGATATGGTCTCCCCTCAGCTTTCTTTTCTCCAGGCTAAACAACCTCCATTTCCTCAGCTGCTCCTCATATAACCTGTTCTCCAGACCCTTCACCAACTTCGTTTGTCCATTTCTGGACCTACTTCAGCACCTAGTGTTTTTCTTGTAGTGAGGGCCCCAAAACTTAACACCTTACTCAAGGTGTTCCTGATTGTTCCTGATACAGGCCAGGATGCTGTTGGCTGCTTTGGCCACTTGAGCACACTGCTGGCTCATATTCTTCCGGCTGTCAATCATCATCCCCAGGTCTTTCTCTGCTGAGCAGCTTTCTAGGCACCCTTCCACCAAGCCTGCTGTGTTTGCATAGGGTTGTTGTGACTCAAATACAGGATCCAGCATTTATATTATCATAAATTCATAGAATAGTTTTGGTTTGAAAAGACCTGTAAGATGGTCAAGTCCAATGATCGACCTAACACCACCATAGCCATTAAACCACATCTCGGTGCCACATCCCCACATTTCTTGAATACCTCCAGGGATGGTGACTCCTTCAGCTTTCTTGGGCAGCCTGTTCCAATGCCTAACCACTCTTTCAGTAAAGAAATTTTTCTGAATATCCAATCTAAACCATCCATGGCACAATTTCAGGACAGTTGCTCTTTTTCTGTCACCTGATACTAGGGAGAAGAGATAGACCACCACCTCATTATAGCCTTTTGCCAGGAAGTTGTAGAGAGCAATGAGGTCTCCCTTCAGCCTCCTCTTCTCCAAAGTAAATAATCCTAGTTCCCCCAGCCACTCCTCATAAGAGCCTTCACCAGCTTTCTTGCCCTTCCCTGGATGCCCTCCAGCAACTCAATGTCCTTCTTGTAGTGAGGGGCCCCAAACTGAACACAGTATTCAAGATGCCATCTCACCAGTGCTGAGTACTGGGAGACAATAACTTCCCTGTTTTTGCTGGCCACACTATTCCTGATACAGGCTGGATGTTGTTGGCCTTTTTGGCCACCTGGACACACTGCTGGTTCATGTTCAGGCTGCTGTAAACCAATATCCCCAGGTTCTTTTCCACAAGGCAACTTTCCAGCCACTCTGCTCCAAGCTTGTAGTATTGCATGGGGTTGGTGTGATGCAAGTGCAGTTGGCCTTGTTGAATCTCATACAACTGGCCCCAGCCCATCAAATCAGCCTGTCCAAATCTCTCTATAGAGCCTTCCTACCTCAAGCAGATGAACTCTCCTTCCCAGCTTACTGTCATCTGCAAACTTACTGAGGATACACTCAATCTCCTTGTCTAGATCATTGATAAAGATATTAAAGAGAACTGGCCCCAGCACTGAGCCCTTGGGAACACCACTTGTGACCATCCACCACCTGAATTTTACTCCGTTCACCACAGACGGTTTTTTACCCACTGCCTTGTCCACCCATCCAAGCCATGCACACAGTGTCTCCAGGAGAACACTGTGGGACACAATATCAGTTCCAGTCATTTTGTGGTCAGTTAGTGATAACCCACCCACCCCTTTCCCCTCCCCAATTTTCATTATTAAAAAAAAAAATATTTTCCCTAAACTTATCTACAAAGGTTTATATTATCAGTATGACAGGAACCTCATAGGAATTCTCAACATCATAACACATAATACTGTATAGCTCAAGTCACCACCTGAAAGGTCTTATAGACACCAAAAAAAAAAAAAAAAAAAAAAAAAAAAAAAGAAAATGTACAAAATGTAAAATTACACAAAATGACAAAGGATACATTTTAAGAACTCACTAGCCAATAGAAGATACTCCTTCACATTCAGTCTCCTAATAGAAGAGATAGCCAGATGATTTTATCCAACTTTTATTTACAGAAATCAGCTCTGCCTGGTCCTTATGAGATGCTTTCATGAAAGGCCTGATACTGCAAAGTCATCCAGTAGGTGATAACAGCAATCACATGTTTGGAGGACTATAAATATTGCAACTTTCACAGCCTACCAAAAACCTGAACTTTCTCTTCTGAAGGAAAGGAGAAGAACTGAGAGGAGGCAGTAACTGCTGGGCATACCCAGTCATTAGAGGAGAAACATGGGGAATATAAAGTAATACAGGCAACATATTGAAGTTTCTAGAAGGACAAAATGGAGCAATAAAGGAATAAGAAACAAACAACCCAGAATTAGATTACCAAGTACAGTCTTACTAGATTTGTGCTCTATACCCTACTTTATATTGCGCTTCACCAGAGAACAGAATTTAGAATAAACTGGGGAATGAGGCTATATATGTAGGTGTTTGTTTTGGTGGGTGGGGGATGTTAAGTAAGAGAGCAAAAGTGAGAGTTAATTACAAACATTTCTTGAAATGCTGTGTCTTATTTTAATCTCAGAAATATATGTTATAGATGAAGCCTTTTTAAAGCATGGAGAAATATTTTTCCTTTCAGCTGTTTTGCAGGAAGCAGGAAATAGGCATAGACTGTGATAATAGAATTATCTGTCTTCAGAGGACTTCAACACTGCTTTGAAGCTGCTGAGACAGATTCAGACATACCTATTAGAAACTCTTTTGGTGATAAAGATGAGACCAGAAGTTTCCTCACTCCAAAGTCTGCCCACACATACAGCCTGCAATTCTGAGTGAAGGAGAAAACATTCTTCTCTCCCTTTACAGGTAGGGACAGCCTTGGGTTATTCCTGTCTCTTCCTGCCTTTTGCCAGCTCACATGGATCACATTATTAAAACAAGATCTTCTCACCGCACTCTTTTACAGCACAGTACTATCAGAGCAAGGAACAAAATGCCCAGGGCTGAGAAGTCTCACCTTAGTCTACTACTAGGAGAAGTTGTAAAGTCACAGTCCAGTTCAGTGATGCCAAGCATTACAAGTCAATTAAATTAAGTGTTTGAAGGACTAGACTGAGGTCCTGCTATTTCAGCCAGACACATTCAAAGAAAATCTCACCATCACATGCCACATCTGGCCCAACCTCAAAAAATGTGACTGCAGCATGAGACCTTGTTAGCCAATCATCAGCTACGCAATTGATGGGGAATTAAAATGATTAACTGCTCCTTTATGCAGACTGAGCACATGCTGTCTCCACTTGCACGTGAAGTGAGAAATCAAGCAACTTGCCTACCAAGGGAGAGACTTTCTTACCCTGCACTATCTCCTTTCTGTTTCCAAGTTCTCATACATTTTTTTTCAGATTCTTTTTTCCACAAATATTTCCAAAACTCTGCTTCAATCCAGAACAGATTTTTTTACGCTCCCAAAGGATGGGGAAGTGCAGGTTTCATTTTAGCTCAAAACATAACGCAATCTTTTTCATTACTAATGATGCACTATTTCATTAGTCATCCTTAAGTGGCTTGCTCTATAGGACTGTTGCCAGAGTAGAATCCTACATCATATTACAAGCACTCATAGGATCTTCATTATAATGCTGGACAGTAAAAATCTAGTGGCAAAGGGATATAAGATAAAAGCAGTATTTCCTTGTTTATGAGTGACTTTTGGCTTACTTGAGTACTGGCATCCTACTCTTCTGACATCCAGCATAATGGAGGCAGCTGTTTGGTGGTTTTTCGTGAGGGAATGACGTAAAGAGGAGAAAGACAGAGGTAGGACAAATTGAATCATGACATTTAGGCCTTGAGCTGTAGAACATGATTGTAAAGTGAAAGTACTACTTCCCATCAGGCACTGCTGCCAAAAGAAGGAAGTCGGAAGTGGGAAGAGAAGGAAGGCCAGGACTTTTCCGGCTTGCTTAATGCAGGGGAAAGGATAACCAAAGTTACATGGAGGCCCCTGAAAGCGATTAATCTTATTTACACTTTAGACTTGTCTGTCAGATCAAGATTGAGAACGAAAGACATGACTATACTGTGAAACCACCAATGCAAAACCCTAAAATAAGAGAAACACAGTTATTTCAGGGTTTATTGTTAAACAGACCACACTTGCAAAGCTAAGAACTCAGGCCAGATAGCTTGTAAACTCAAATAAAAGTTCCTGATGAATCTGAAAGTCATTCCCATGCACTATTGACTGGGTGCTTGGTTGTAGTTTCCCATCCAAAACCAGACAACTGTTAGTATGTTACCTGGAACTTCCTTAAAAAACTTATGCATGAGATAAATAAGGAGGAAATAGTCTGCAGTATCATACTCACCCACCTTCTTCTAGTTAGCCTCTTATGGTACTTAAATGACCCTATTCTAGGGTCATAGCCATGTAGTCACCTGTTTCAGGCTTTGGCTTTGCTATACTCATCATCTGAGGTGATGCAACAGGATTAAAATCATTGCAGGAATACCCACCTATATTGTATCCATTATTTTTAAAAAGTGCATGTAGTCATGTGCATTTTCCTGCTTCACATTAGGCCCACAAACAGCTGATCTACCTGAGGCATGTCATCAAGGGTACAAGCAGGAGAGAATAAGTAGAAATAATTTAAATATAGTTATGGGATAAGTATGCATGTCCTGCCACAACGCTTAAGGTAGAGCTTAAGAATTGAATAAGCCCTTGTTATTGGGAATCACATTAGCTTGACAATGGTGACTCAGTTATTCCCATGTCATCCAACCATTAAAAGATGGAGGTAGAGGTGAGGATTTATTTAAAAAATATTTTAGGATTAGCTATTAGGACTATCATTACCCAGGATAATTATAAATAGCACTAAGAGTTCTTACTACTCAATCGATTGAAGCATCAAAACCAAAGGAATTAACAAAGCCACATGACTTCTTTCTATTTAATAGGAGAATCAAACTGTACAAAGTATAGGAAAGAGACAGTGGAATCTGCTGAAAGCATAGCAACTGCCAGAGCATTAAAGTACTTCCAAAGGTCGTCTGAAGCACAGGTACTTAAAGATACATTTTTCATTGAATGAATATTGCTATTTTACACCTGCTCTGACATCACTAGTTAGCCCCAGATGAATAACCTCCGATTCAGCTAGTAAGCAGCCATATCATTGCCTCTGTTTTTGTACCATGAAATTGGAGACAGACACCACCTAGCAGACTTCCAAAAAGCATCTAGTACAATCAGCACTTCCTTAAGAGTTTCCTATAAGGTGCTAGAGCTTTTTTTCCACCAAAATTATTTTGAAAGAGTAAAATGAAGGCAGCAATGGATCTCCAGCAGCCACACCTGTCAACAGGGAAACCCTTGCTCTGGCTACCCCCAGATAATTGTTCCTTGCTTGAACTGATCTGTAACCATAAAAGTTTATGACTACCATGACAGGGAAAAAACTCCTGACGAGATCTAACACAGTATAACCAACTTGCTCATTAATTGTCCAGCTCAGAGGTAAAATCAAGTGCTGGTATCTATTTGTGCTGCAGCAGAGCACCCATGTGTAAAAGCAGGTAAATAGTCCCACAAATCTTGAGGAAACTAAACCTCTGCTTTATGTTTCATTATGAGTAAAGGTAACAGAAGATGATCAGATAGGCATTTGTCCATCCCCTCCTATACATTATTAAATCTGATGCATTATATGGGACAATACATTCAAGCTATTGTGGATACAGTCTCATATTTCAATCCTGTCAAGTTTATCCACATACAAGTGACAAAAAATATTCTTTCTGCTAAGATAGCTGTGTTAGATGATACAAAAGGAAGCTGTGCAACAGATGTCATGGTTTTACCTCTCCTTTCCTGTCTGTATAGGACCTTATACAAAATGATCTTGCGTCTTTTCAGAAGGACAGTTGTTAGGCATTTATAGGTATACAGCAGAGAAAGCAAGGAGCATAATAGTTATACACAATACTTGTTTGGTGCCTAGCATGGGTATATGAGGGGGATTTGACGGGCAGGTTTACAGGCAAGGAAGCAGCAATTCAGAAAGCTTCTTCAAATGCACTGTATAGCACACGTAATTAAAGTGAAGTTTTCAGAAGCTTTTGTTTCGGTCCCCAGCTCAACACCAGAGTTTTTGGAAAGCAGCTTCATAAACCAGACACAATGATTTTAAATGGAAGTCAAAGCAGCTTACAGTATGTAAACACATGGTAGGTAGCAAGTACACCTAAAAGATGATTAGTATCTATTCCTCAGAATTCTGTAAGGAAGAAGTCAAAGTCCTACTTCCACTGAAATAAAAGAGCCTAGAAGACAGACATAAAACTAAACTATTAATTCAGACATAATGCACAAGATTTTGGGGGGAACCCCCAACAATATTTTTCAATTCTGCAATCTCCATATATGCACACCAAGGACACTTAAACACTATTATTTCCAGTTAACCTGTGGTGGGTTGAAAATTCCCCCAACATTAAATTGCTATACCAGCCCTGCTGGAAGCAAATGAAAGCTGTATTTAGAAACAAAACTACAATCTACAACGAAATGCAATGAATATGTACAAAATACAGTGGTTACAATATGTACAGGTATTTACAATTTATAAACAGCACAACCCCCCCCCATGGCCAAAATCCAGGGGAGCTGCTAATAGCCTCCCACTATCCACCCCCACTCTTTACCCCCTGGACACAAAGGGACAAGTGAAAGAGCAGAGAATTGTTGGAACTTAGCCAAAACAACACAGCCAAGGTCAGCAGAAGCCAGCACAACACAAAGTTAGTATCTCCCAGAACGGAGAAGCCAAAAGAGAGACAGAAAGTTTACCAAACTAATTCTTATGGTAGATATCTCTTCAGTGGGATTGTTTAGGACTATCATTATTTTCCTTTTTATACCCAGTGGTGATTTATTTTCATTCTACCACTTTCTGTCCAAGATCTGCAGAAAATTTTAAAGGTACAGCCTAAAACTACCATGTAACCACACTTTCTGCCAGAAGTTTTCTCCTCTGTAGCAGTGTGTTTATAGGACCATGTACACCTGATCCCAAATTAGCATCATTTTTTTTGGGGGGTTGTTCCATATGGTTTGCACAAGACCAGCTGAGGCAAGGGTAAGTCCTCCCACTTTGAAGGCATGGGAAGGGCGGCAGGGGACAATAACATTCACAGACAGTAAGAACCATCTTCTTGGCTCTGATTGAATGTCTAGCTCAAGTAGTTCACTCATACATCTCTGAAAATCCTAATCTCCAGGGCAATTCTGGCCTTTCTCACACTCAGTGCCAACCTGAGGACAAGTTTATCAATATTTTTCATTGTTACTTTTCACTGAGATACTTTTGCAACTCCAGGCTCTTCCTCTGGAACAGAAGAAAATCTATCCAGGAAAGGATGGAATCCCAGTAAGTCAAGCAGGTATCCAGCTTCACAGTACACAGGGAGGAAGAAATGCTGGAGTGAAATCCACTGGACTGTCCTCTCAACTCTGCCTCAGATGCATTAGGGAATACTAAGGAAATCACATTCAGTGCCTCAGTTTCCCATGATATGAGGCTTAGTTCAATATACATATGATGCTCTGGATTTTAAGATGGAAAGCTATATAAATGCAAACTATTAGAGTATTACTAAAGCTGAACACAAACATCAAGAGAATATTACAGTGGAAAAGAAATGAAAATAATTTCTCTTTGTTCTCTAGATTCCCAGATATGAGCAACACTGTCAAATACCTCCAGAAAATAGCACTCAGTGAAGAAATAAAGGCTCCCTTTTGTGAAGACATTCATTATATATTCATTTTATTCAAACTCAGAAGAGGTACAAGTCTTTCCTGGATTTTGTTTGCATGTTCTTAGAATAGTTTCCCTTGTTGTCATATTGTTTCTTGCCCACACAGTGAGAAGAGAAATCCTAACACGCTGCATTATAAACTACCCATCTTTATTAGGTTGCATAGATATTACCACAGATTTAATCTATTAAAGCCATTAGTATTTGAAAAATATGGAGCAGTTATAATTTTATGGAGCTAAAAACCATTCAGAAATCAGTGTTTAGATGTATAAATAAGACAAAGTAGAAATTAGAATACTTCAGGGCTTTCCAGGGTGATTTTACATTAATCAGGTTTCCTGTATCTCTCCTCTCTTCCACCCCTTAGTACAACCCCTCTCATTGCAATCTCATGTAGTTCTTCTCTCACTTCTGTCCTAGAGACAAGATTCAATAACAGAGAATATAAAGGTCTCTCAGGACTGAGGGTACAGTCTTCTCTACCACAAAAGTATTGAGTGGGAAGAGGATGTTCGCATTTTTTATTTAAACTGAAATAAATTCAGGGTGGTTATCTTGCTGTAAAAAACAACGGGGCCACAGCTGTTTGAAGGTTTTTTTTTTAACAGATAGACAAGATGAGCACTATTCTAGACCCTGGGGTTTCAACCTCAGCTAATCCACCTCCTAGTAAAACCAAAATACTTTGGTGCAGCCACTGTCTGTTCATTGTATAACAGCCATTGTATGACTTGCCCTATGTTAAAAACTGCTTTCTTGTCACTAAAGACAAAGTAAATTGTTCTGCCTATTAAAAACATTAAAGAGCTTCTCTCTAACCAAGCTCTGTAAGCACAGGTTTGCCTACAGCCTGCAGATCATCCTGATGATGGTCTCTGGCACTCCCTCAACAGAAATATTTAGGTGAGTTGTTTAGCCTGGAGGAGGCTCAGGGGAGACCCTGTTGCTGTCTACAACTACCTGAAGGGTGGTTGTAGCCAGGTGGGGGTAGCCAGCAACAGAACAAGAGGACACAGTCTTAAGCTGTGTAGGGGGAAGTTTAGGCTTGATCTTAGAAAAAGTTCTTCACAGAAAGAGTGTTTGCCCATTGGAATGTGCTGCCCAGGGAGGTGGTGGGGTCAGCGTCCCTGGAGGTGTTTAAGGAAAGACTGGATGAGGCACTTAGTGCCATGGTCTAGTTGATTAGTTAGGGTTGGGTGATCGGTTGGACTTGATGATCTTGGAGGTCTCTTCCAACCTGGCTGATTCTGTGATTCTGTGATTCTATGGGTTGCCACTCAAGCATCTTCAGGGTGAACATCTAACCATGGCAATTCTCCCATTTTGTTTTTTCATCCTTTTATAGCATTAAAAACAAAACAGAACAAGTTTCCACCAAAAAGCAGGATAGATATGCTTCATATTTAGTGACAGAAAAAGCTCAGCTAGTTCAGATAAGCACATAATGGGATCACATAAGCACATAGGGCACCCATAGGGAGTTCCTCAGGTAATGGACTCTCTCAGAAACACTGGCCTTACTGAAATACAATACAATACAATACAATACAATACAATACAATACAATACAATACAATACAATACAATACACCAGGTTGGAAGAGACCTTCAAGATCATTGCGTCCAACCCATCAACCAATCCAACCCACCCAACAACTAGACCATACAGCCAAGCACCCCATCAAGTCTTCTCCTGAACACCTCCAATGAAGGCGAGTCCACCACCTCCACGGGTAGCCGATTCCAATGGCCAATCACTCTCTCCGTGTAGAACTTCTTCCTAACATCCAGCCTAAACCTGCCCTGGCGCAGCCTGAGACTGTGTCCTCTTGTTCTGGTGCTGGCTGCCTGGGAGAAGAGGCCAACCTCTGCCTGGCTACAACCTCCCTTCAGGTAGTTGTAGAGAACAATAAGGTCACCCCTCAGTCTCCTCCTCTCCAGGCTAAGCAACCCCAGCTCCCTCAGCCTTTCCTCATAGGGCTTGTGTTCCAAACCCCTCACCAGCCTTGTTGCCCTTCTCTGGACACACTCCAGCAAGTCAACATCCTTCCTAAACTGAGGGGCCCAGAACTGGACACAGTACTCAAGGTGTGGCCTAACCAGTGCAGTGTACAGGGGCACAATGACCTCCCTGCTCCTGCTGGCCACACTGTTCCTGATGCAGGCCAGGATGCCATTGGCCTTCTTGGCTGCCTGGGCACACTGCAGGCTCATGTTCAGCCTACAATCAACCAGTACCCCCAGGTCCCTCTCTGCCTGGCCACTCTCCAGCCACTCTGACCCCAGCCTGTAGCGCTGCCTGGGGTTGTTGTGGCCAATGTGCAGAACCCGGCACTTGGATGTGTTCAATCTCATGCCACTGGATTCTGTCCATCTGTCCAGCCTGTCGAGGTCCCTCTGCAAAGCCTCTCTGCCCTCCAGCAAATCAACTGCTGCCCCCAGCTTGGTGTCATCTGCAAATTTACTGATGATGGACTCAATGCCCTCATCCAGATCATCAATAAAGATGTTGAAGAGCATGGGGCCCAGTACTGATCCCTGGGGCACACCACTAGTGACAGGCCGCCAGCTGGATGTGGCACCATTCACCACCACTCTCTGGACTCGGCCCTCCAGCCAGTTCCTAACCCAACGCAGTGTGCTCCTGTCCAAGCCATGGGCTGCCAGCTTGGCCAGGAGTTTGCTGTGGGGACGGTGTCAAAGGCCTTGCTGAGGTCCAGGTAGACCACATCCACAGGCCTCCCCACATCCACCAGGCGGGTCACCTGATCATAGAAGGAGATCAGGTTGGTCAGGCAGGACCTGCCCCTCCTAAATCCATGCTGGCTAGGCCTGAGCCCCTGGCCATCCTGTAAGTGCTGTGTGATCGCACTCGAGATGAGCCGTTCCATAATCTTGCTTGGCACTGAGGTCAGGCTGACAGGCCTATAATTCCCTGGCTCATCCAACCGGCCCTGCTTGTGGATGGAAAAGTCGGAGCTCATATTTACTTTAAGAAAGCAGCAATCTGATCTTCCTTAAATTGCCAAAAATTGCAAAATTGCAGTGAATATCCTCAAGAATAAACAGTCCAGAGGTTCAGGTATGTTTTAGTCAAGCTATCAGTATCTCATGAAGAGGTTTGGACACAGTCTCTAAGTGCTTTAGCATTAAGTAAAAAGGAAAAAAAAAAAAAAAAAGAGACATATAGTCATTAACTTTACTCTAAACCAAAAATGTTTTCCTCAGAATTGAAACAGTGCTGAAGTAACTAACTCTGTCTGGTTGTGCTCATCCTCCTCTGATTTTTGGGTGCTGCCTCTGCTGACAAACAGATTTTTCTTCATCTGCTTACTTCTTTTTCTCTCTTCTAGCAAACTTTTAGATAAATTTGAAGTGTGACTTGTTCTAGGCCACTGTTAAGAAAACTGAACTGTAAAACTCACTACTGTACAAGATCACATTAAAAGCAATCTTTCAAAATTTTGTTCTACAGCCCCTATTACAGGAGGGATGTGGACGTGCTGGAGCGTGTCCAGAGAAGGGCCACGAGGATGATCAGAGGGCTGGAGCACCTCTCCTATGAGGACAGACAGAGGGAGTTGGGACTATTCAGTCTGGAGAAGAGAAGGCTCCGAGGTGACCTCATTGTGGCTTTCCAGTATCTGAAGGGGGCCTACAGGAAGGCTGGGGAGGGACTTCTCAGGAGATCAGGTAGTGATAGGACTAGGAGGAATGGAATGAAGCTGGAGGTGGGGAGATTCAGGCTAGATGTGAGCAAGAAGTTCTTCACCATGAGAGTGGTGAAGCCCTGGAATGGGTTGCCCAGGGAGGTGGTTGAGGCCCCGTCCCTGGAAGTGTTTAAGACCAGGCTGGATGAGGCTTTGGCCAGCGTGATCTAGTGTAGGGTGTCCCTGCCCATGGCAGGGGGGTTGGAACTAGATGATCCTTGTGGTCCCTTCCAACCCTGACTGATACTATGATACTATGATACCTCTGATTTTTCAAGGGGAGGAGTAAGTACAAAGTCACACCTGCAGGGAGGAGCAGACACGTGACCCTAAACTGACCAACAAGGGATTCCATTTCATATATGTCATATTCAGTATAAAGTTCAAGGATCCCAAGGGTTATCGTCTTCAATGGCAAGTGTCCCGAGGAGGACTTTGTCATTATTCTGCCTTTGTTCTTGGTCTGTGTATTTCTGAAACCAGTTCCCAAATCGAGCTTCTGAATCCAGTTCCCATTTGCCATGGTGTCTAGTCTTGGTCTTCCCTACTCTCTGCCCACAGCATCAGCAGTGACAGTGATGCAGTTGCCATCAGGAAGTTGGATTAGATATTGGGGGGTTTCTCTTCCCCTTTGGGAGGGAGTGGTGTTAATAGATGGCATCTGTCATTTATCTAGGTGCAGGCCCTGCATTCTCATTTCTATGGTTTATTCTTATGGATTACTCTTTCTATGAGCTGAGTTGATGCAGACTGTAATTTTATTATTATTATTATTTTCACTCTAAGAAGACTATCCATACCCTAGAATTTATAGTTCACTGACATTTCCTCAGGTGAGGAAAACCTTTAACTACCAATGACCTCACTAGCAGCTGTTGGCAGTTACTAATGGATGGCAGAAGTAAGAAATGCAATAGATTTAAAGATAGTAAATGGACCTTTAACACAAAGGGAACTTTTCATTATACATTCAGTTCCTTTTGAAATTACAAGTGACTTGACCAGTTTTCAGGATTAATGAACATTCACTTGTCAGGTTCAGTATGTCTATCTATATATATTGGCCAGTTTACTGAGATGATGCAATCAAGGCTTCCTCCCTTGACTTTCAAATGACCCTTTAAGGACGTAAGAGAAGTTTTAGAGAGAGAATTAAATTCACAGGTGTGCCTATAAAATTAAGCTGCTTTTTGATAGCCCCGTAATTTTTCCGAGACATTGAATTTTTTCACCCAAAACAAAGCAGTGACAGTAAAAATTGGAAAGCTAACACAAACCAGAAAAGCAATCTTATCAAAAATTATATACTATTACTTGTATCTAATTGTAGACACAGACAGAAAATGTTAATGGAACATTACACTCAGGAATACACATGCATGAGAAAATGCAGGCTTTCTCCCCCTGGATATCTAAACACCAAAACATCTATTAGACTGTGGTTGTAACCTGAGTACTTATGATTTCTTATGTTAATACTGTTTTCTGAAATACCATGTATAGAAGGGTAGAAATAGTACTCAGTTGTTGAGGCTGCTTGCCTGCAGGTCTACAGTGATGTACTCTGCGCCTGAGGGACCAGCCCTTAGGACACCAAACCGTGCTGTCCTCTAGTCCTGGTGCTCACCAAGCAACTTCATGATCTCCTGCAGTTTACAGCTATGCATGTCATCAAACAACATCAGCAGAGGGCTCAAATACCTGGTCTAGCTGGAGCCAAGCAAGCTGCAGGTATTGTTGTTCTGGGTAATAGAGAGCTGGGGGCAATAATATCTTCTGCTGGCTCAGAAGGGCTCAGATATTTCTTTATAACATTCTCTCTCCTATACTGTTAATCCATCTGTCAATTCTGGGTGCACAACAGGGCTATGAGGCCTCTGCCTCATCAGTGACCCTGATGTCAGTACTAGCTGTCACCCACCCTCAAGGGATACCAACAACACAAGGCATATATCCTTTACCAGACTGTCCAAATTTATAGTCTAATCTGATAGAGTTAACAGGTATATGTTACCTGATATAGTACAGGTATATGTTACCCTTGCCCTGGGCTGAAAACTATGATGGTAGAGAATGAACCAAGCACTGAGTCTGCTCCTGAGCACAAGCCAACAAGTTCAAATATTATAGGACTCTAGGCACTGGAAAATCTAACACAGGGTTAAATGTCAACATGGGTGCATTCAGAAAAAGCTGAAATAGTGCATGGATCAGATTCTTTCATTTCTTAGCTTGTGGTCACTTATTGCAGAAGGAGCTGTACAAGTTTAAACATTGCATTTATTGTGCCCCTGCTGAAGATACTATCACGATAGAGCTGGCAAAATAGGCTGCAAGGGAAATTGTCATCCCATCCTAGTCAGGTTAGCTAAACTCACTACAGAAAAGCAACCAAAACAGGATCATCAAGGGGCTTTTCCAGGCTCCTCCAACCATTCAGCTGCAGGCTGGACAGCTCTCTGCTGAGGAATAGTAACAAATAACCCCAGGATGGAAAGACCGCAAACAGACACAGCTGTTTCCATCGTTAAAAACAGAGTTACCTCCGATGAGAGACCTATTGCCACCTGGTGCCACTGCTGCCTATACAGAAGGCAATCAGCAGTCTTTCAGTTGAAGAGGCACAACACATGCAGATGCAGGGGGAGCAGGCAGTGCCTACATATAGCATCTTTGTATTGACAGAAAATCATATGTGGAATGTTTTTTGGGTGTCATGAAGACTGATGAAAAGAACACTTTTGTTTAAAACCTCTAGGCTGGTACAAACACTGTGGGTGACAGGCCTGTATCTGAAGCCAGAATGAAAACATGGCTCTTTCTTCCTTCTGTCACTACTGTGAAACTTCCTATGAAGCAGTTTTCAGAGAGGAAAAGTTGAGTAAATGCCATAGACTGAGGCAGACATTCATCCTTCACTGAAAAACAACTTCACAGAGAGCAACACTGCAAAACCCAAAGGTGACTGATGTTTTGATGCAGCAGCAGTTCAGACAGCTGTAAGCCTGTTTCAGGCTGTCTTGTTTCAGCTGTTGTACAGGTTGGTGACTGCCTGCTCTCCTCTTCAAAGCGAAGTGACCTAGCCCCAGCACTGCCACCAGCCTATGTCACAGTCCTCCAGTGCAATCCCCAGTGCCAGTGCAGGTCAGCTTTCCCCCAGGGGACCTCTGCTCATCCTGCATGCATCTGTCATCCATGACCTGATCATCACTGTTTCTGGCAGGGCTCTGCCCAGTTGCCTCTTTCCACCAACCAGGGAAAGGAAGGAGCTTCCCCAGATTCTTACTACTCTGTGAGATTAATGGTCAGTATGGGACAGATACAGTGCTTTTTTGGCTGGCTGAGCTAATGATCCTTTGCTGTTGCATTTACTTGTCTCAGCTGCTTTTCCTCCCATCTTTGGAGAGGTCCATGTTATCTGAGCTTTTCCTGGACAAGGCTGGTGCCTGGTTAAAACAGCTTTGATCTGTCTTACACAGGTGAAGAAATGTCCTTTTACAAAGTGAATGGGCATTTGTTTACTAGTGAGAAGCCCACTGCACAGGTCATTAAACTTCTCCTGCCAGAAGTGGTGTCAGGGTATGCTGTGCTGGGGCTGCTGCCTTCTGTCATTCCCAGGTAAACATTAGTACCAGTGGTTGCTCTCCTGCTGCAGCTAAGCAAAGTCTAGGCAAGCTTCTATTCCTCTTCAGTTATTTCAATACTTGTTCAAGTCTTTAGAGGTATTTCCCTGAAAGCACAGCCTTTGGGCTGCCACAACTTTCTCACGCAGATCTCCTGCAAGGTGACTGGGGAAGGGTCTCATGGATCTTTGGGATGTAGCATCAACACCACAGCAAGGTTCCCAGTGTGCTGACACCTCTCACCAAGTACTGTTGTACAGCAAAGCAAGCACTGGGGCCTCAGCTGTGTGTGGTGTTTAAGCAGCGAGGAATGGTTGGGGTTTTGTGTCTGCTGGCTTGCTTCTAAAAAAAAAAAAAAAAAAAGAAAGAAATTCTGGGGGAAAAAAATGCATAATGTAAGAGTTCAAATCTGGGACTGAATCCAGAGCTGGCTTTAGAGGACAGAAGTCATGAGGGATGTGTCATATTAGTACCTTGCAGCTAATGGGCTGGCAGAGACTGGAAACTGTGCTGGCTCACTGCCTGAGGCCCATGGAACTGCTCAGGTAACAGCCTCCAATGTCTTAGTCAGTGGACCTTGACGATTTCTTCATCCAGAGATAATTAGCTAAGATTTCCACAGTGCACCAGCTTCTTTCATAGGTACGATCATCCCCCTCCCACCTCAACTGTTTAATGTCTGTCTTGGATCACAAAATCACCTGTGGCAGTGCCCTAGGTTAAGCCTATTGCAAATTTCTGAAGGGTAGTAACTGCCTTTCCACATCAGGCATAAGCAGAACAATAAGGACTTGGGGGGGGGGGATAAACAAAAACAAACAAAACAAAACAAAAGACAACCAGAGAAAGTCTGACTATCCTTTGGGCAAAAGGATGCCAAAGAACCCACTCACAAGAAAACATTATAAGACTGACAAGTGACAGCTTGTCCCATCAACTTATGTCAGAACCATACCCAACAGGAAAGCTGCAAGACATTGTAAAACATGCATTCATAATGCAAACATTACCAAGCAGGAAATGCTGATGCCCCCATCCAGTTCAAGCCAGCAGGGATAGTGAAAATGTTAAAAATTATGAAGGACAAAGGGAAAATAACAGAATTATTGAAGGAGATTCTGTTTGCATTGCTCTGAATAGAAAGAGTATCTCAGAAAACTAAGAAAAGCAGTATTTAATCTCATTAGGAGAGCCTCCTGCAGCAGACAAGACAAGACAACAATACTGTTTGATGAAGCTGAGGTCAAAGGTGCAGCCAAGCCAGGCTGCACTACACAGCAGCTGATAGACAGGAAATATGATGGCCTCTGATTTTCTGAAGCCATAGCTCCCACAGCCAGGTACCATTTATAGCTGAGTCATCAGCTCGGTATCCACAGTGTCTAACAGAGCGCAAGAAACCATAGCGCCTCTCATCACAACCCGACGTTATGTCTTGAAAAACAGCATACTTTAGGTGTGGGAAAGAGGCAGCTGTAAGCATAAAACTCCTTATTCTTAAATATGATCCTGATCATCGTGTCATTTCTATGGCCTACAAGAGACCCAGGTACAAGATATAGCTATCCAAATGAGGGGAAATTTATAAGTCCTGTAACAGAGGTGGCTTGTAGGATAGAAGTCCGTAGCCTCTCTTTCCCTGCACAGTTTACCTTGTTTGGATGTAACACTGTATGTTTTCTTCATTAGCTTGTGTTTCACTGCCTCCAATGCCACCTAATTGCACCTAAGTTAGCTGCAATTCTCCTGAATGTACAATCCTAAATGTTTATTGATAATTTCTTCATTAAAGTGCTTGGCAAAATATGACAGCCATTCTCGGTACACAATCAAACATTAAGTTCCTAATTTTCCCATTCTTCTGTTCTCAAAACTATTTCAATTTGCAGAGTTTGTCTGCATTTTCCATTCCAAGTTCAATGAAAACAGACTACTGTCTTGTACAGAAAATGTTTGTTAGTTCTTCCAGCAGGGAGAACCTGTAGTTCACTTGTTAAGAGGAGATGATTTGCTGCATTTATCTTCTTAGCCGCAAGAAGCATTTGGCAATAATGTGGATAGCTTTTAAAGTTTAACAAGAGCGAAGAAGGCCAGAAAAGCAGCATGGGTCACAAGATGCCTCACAAATTAATTGTGCCCATGCTTTTAATGGCTCTACTTGAACAAATACAATATAGCAGGGGAAAAACAAAATTATTTTTTTCCAAAATGCTCAAAATTGATAGAATTATCCAAAAGTCCAGCAAGGATTTCCCATGTATTCTCACTGAGACCTCCTGGCTCTGCTTGTCTCCTCTCTCTGTTTCTTCCACAGCTGCTGACTTGCCTGCAAAGGGGAAACTTCAATACTTCAGCATCAAAAGCATGATGCAGAAGCTTCTGCTCTCTCTTCTTAACTTCTGGGAAAAAAAACCTCCACCCAAGAATCCACTGTTTTGAATTGTCTGGGAAAAATAGGGTCCATCCACATCATCCAGACCTGGGCATAGAAATCTTAAAACATCCACAGAATAATGAGACCTTCAGAATATGAATTTTTCTTGGGGATCATTTCTAATAGGCAGAAAACTGCATATTAAAGGTTTGCTGGGTTTTGTTTAAATTTTGCTGGGTTTTGTTTAAATCCGTTTCCTGTCATAGGTTTTCCTATTTTTATTAGTGGTTTTAAACTACTAAGTGTGGAACTGCCAAATCCTAGTTTGTAATTATTTTCTGGAGCTAAGTTTTTTGCTGTCAGCTGACAGCTGACTTACTGACATTGCCTTCATATATGTCACCTGGGTTAATAAACCAAAACAAAATATTCTTTACTACAGGAATTGAATTTCTGCCCAGCACCAACAGCTTTCCTTTTCCTTGAGATTTTGGATATGACTTCTTGTGACTGCAAGCCTAATGCTGGCATTGGGACCCTTATGGATTGCATCAAATGTCACCCAGTCAAATCAATCAACAGTGTTGCTATCTTTCAGCATTTCTTGTTTGTTTAAGCAGATAAACGAGAACAGACAAAATTAAGCCAATACATTGGTACTTCAGTTAAACAAACCACTGAAAGATAATCTCAGGTATTTGGGATCCCTAAGTAACTTATTTGGAAAGAGAAGTGACACTATGGGGTCTAAATATCTTAGAAGTTGCAAAGTACATGCCAAATCAATGGAAATTATGGATCCCATTGTTTGGTGCCTGCAACAATAAATGAAGAAATGCAGGAACAGCTTTTAAAAAATGTGAAGTCAATGCCTCAGACCCAAGATTATGGAAAAAGCAAATCATGAATATGCAGTCTGATTATTTTTCTGTTTTTAAAGAACACACTCTAAATGAGGAAAAGAACTCAAGGAAGGTAGCGTTGGAAGCTGGGGGATGTTGCTGTGGGTGGTGTGCTTTCAAGTGCACTGAATGTTATACATAAACTGATTTAGACCAGATGTAGTCTGTGCTTTCGATATGGTGTTACTGATTTGTTTTTGTATACTGGCTTTAAATTAAATTCAGTGTTGATTTCCTAGAACTAAGTGTAAGATATCAGGCCTTCTACATGAGCAGCTTCTAGCAGTTACAAAGAATAGTGGGTTTGTGTTAGCATGAGAAAGACATTGACATACCTTGTTATTTTTGTATTTTTTAAGGGTGAGAGATTTCCTGGAAAGTAATTTCAAGGCAGCTCCAACATCCCTTTTATAAACTCTCACCTTATTAGAGAAAAGAAATAAATTGTTTCTTACATCTAAGGCTTTTTACTTTTACCAAAATTATGATTCTCTGTTAAATGCTGATTGAGGTACAAGCCTCAGAACAACTCAAACAGAATTCAGCTTCCTGCTAATGAGTTGATATTGAGCTGACTATGAACTGGCAATGTATCAGCTGCTCATCATTAAATCACTCCCAACATGAACATTAATGAACTTCACCTACTCCAGCAATGCAAAGTAGCTCATACTTCTGACTTCCAGTTTAGTGAAAGTAACCTGAATTCAGACTACACTGCTGACTTCATTGAATTGCTGCATAACAAGCTGCCATAAAAACAATGAGGGTTTGCATACACATATTGGACATTCTCATACATACCAATTTGGTCAATGTATTACAGCTACTCTGGTGAACTTCTGTGTGGAAACACACAGTCCCAACATACTGCTTTAAACTGATAGCTTCTTGTTTGAATTAAGTTTTAAAAAACCCCAAAGACTTCAAATACAAATGTGTTTTCAGTGCTAAAGGTTTATATTCTGTCAACATTTTCCACAAGAGTAGTGAAAAACAAAGGGTGGGGGAAACTTAATTCAAATTACCCTACTTTTGTAATTTGCTTTTTGTTTCTTAGAGGTATTTAAGTGGAGGGTTAAAACAAGAAAGTTTCCTTACCCTGGAAAAGTCTGGCATCAGTTTAGGATTGGAAACTCATTTGGAAACAAGCCTCTGTGTGATGAACTCGTATTTTTTCACCAAAAAGAGGTCTATGTAGATTAACACCAACTTGCAGAATGATTGCCCGGGGGATTATCCAAGTCTCAAGTCCACATGTTGAAATACAGATCAGAAGAGTTACAAAATGACTTAAGGTCTCAAATGCACATTTTACAGTGAAATATTCAGAGGTCATTCTACTCATATAAAAGGTTAGGAAGATATTTGATCATAACTGCATCTGTGGAGATAAGAAGTACCTCAGTCTAGCAAATTAAAAAACTGATATGCATGCAGCAGTAGATCAAACCATATAACTTCAGCAAGAACCAGTTTGGTCTTCATTTGTTGAAAGCTGCAGCCCAGGATCAGTTATCATAGTGAACTGTGTCATTTCAGGAAATATTTAGCCATTCATTAAAGAGAACAAGAAATGCTTCTACAAACACATTAGCTACAAAAAGGGGACTAAGGAGAATCTTTGTCCTTTGTTGGTTGCAGGGGGAACACAGTGGTGAGTGATGAAGAAAGGACTGAGGTACTAAGGTAAAGGCCTCAGTCTTTAGTAGTAGGACCAGACAGAGATGGGGAGCAGAATGAAGTCCTCATAGTCCAAGAGGAGATGATTAGTGACCTGCTGCACCACTTACACACACATAAGCCTATAGGGCTAGATGGCACAGAGCCAAGGGTACTGAAGGAGCTGGAGAAAGTGCTCAGCAAGCCTCCTTCCATCATTTACTAGCAGTCCTAGCTAAGCGGGGAGGTTCCAGATGATTGGACATTGGCAAACGTGACACACATTTACAAGAAGGGCTTGAAAGAGGACCCATAGTACTACAGACCTGCCAGTCTGACCTCAGTGCCAAGGAATCACAGAATGTTAAAGGTTGGAAGGGAGCTCTAGAGATCATCTAATCCAACCATCCTGCCAAAGTAGGATCACCCAGGGCAGGCTGTACAGAAGCACATCCAGGCAGGTTTTGAAAGTCTCCAGAGAAGGAGACTCTACAACCTCCTTGTGCAAAGTGTTCCTATGCTCTGTCATCCTCCCTGTAAAGAAGTGTCTCCACATGTTAGGGTGGAACCTATGTTCCAGCTTAGCTGGTTGCCCTTCATGTGCTTCACAATGACACTCAAGATGAGCCACTCCATGAAAAGTGGGATAGATGACTGGACTGTAAGATGGATTGATAACTGGTTTCACAACAGAGTTCAGAGAGTTGTGATCAGTGGTGCAGAGTCCTGTTGAATGCCTGTGGCCAGTGGTGCTCCCCAAAGATCAGTATCAAGCCCAGTTTTGATCAATATCTTCATCAATTTCCTGGATGAAGGGATAGTGTACCCTCAGCAAATTTTCTGGTGATACCAAACAGCAGGGGTGGCTGACACACCAGAAGGCTGGAGAGCTGGGCAAAGGCTAACCTTAATGAAGTTCAGTCGGGATAAGTATAGAGTCCTGTGTCTGGGGAGAAATAACACCCAGCACCAGTACAGGTTAGAGGTCATCCTGCTGGAAAGCAGATCCATGGAGAAAGACCTTGGAGTCCTGGTGGACAGCAAGTTATCCATGGGACAGCAATGTGCCCTTATGGCCAAGAGGGCCAATGACATCCTGGGGTTTATCAAGAAAAATGTATCCAGAAGGACTGGGGAGGTTCTCCTCTCCCTCTACTCTGCCCTGGTGAGACCACACCTGGAATACTGTGTCCAGTTTTGGGCTCCCCAGTGCAAGAGAGAAAGTGATCTGCTGGAGAGAGTTCAATGGAGAGCTACAAGGATGACTGAGGGACTTAACATCTCTCCTATGGATAAAGACTGAGAGGGCTGGGGCTGTTTAGTCTTGAGAGGAGAAGGCTGAGAGGGGATCTTATTAACATCTATAAATATCTGAGTGGTGGGTGTCAGGATGAAGGTGATGGTCTCTGTTCAGTGGTACCCAGTCATATGACAATGAACAATGGGTACAAGCTTGAAGATAGGAGATTCCACCTCAACATGAGGAGACATTTCTCTATGGTGTGAGTGACAGAGCACTGGAACAGGCTGCCCGGGGAGGTTGTAGAGTCTCTTTCTCTGGAGATGTGTTTCTGTACAGCCTGCCCTAGGTGATCCTACTTTGGCAGGAGAGTTGTATTAGATAATCTCTTTGAGATGCCTTCCAATACCTAACATGCTGTGATCCTGTGATCAGGCCCAACCAGCACAAGTTCATGATGGGCAGGTCCTGCTTAAATAACTTGACCTACTCCTACTACAAGGTGACCTGCTTAGTGGATGAAGGAAAGGCTGTGGATGTTGTTTACCTGGACTGTAGCAAAGCCTTTGACACCATTTCCCACATCATCCTCCTGGAGAAACTGATTGCTTATGGCTTAGATAGGTGGATGATTCACTGGGTTAAGAGTTGGATGGATGGAAAGGCTCAAAGAGTGGTGGTGGAGTTAAATCCAGGTGACAGCCAGTCACAAGTGGTGTTCCTCAGGGCTCACTACTGGGGCCAGTTCTCATTAATATCTTAATTAGTGATCTGGACAAGGGAATCAAGTGCAGCCTCAGTAAGTTTGCACATGACAGTAAGTTGAGTGGGAATATCGATATTCTTGAGGATAAGAAGGCTCTGCTAAGAGATCTGAACAGGCTGAATGACTGGGTGGGGCCAATTGTATGAGGTTTAGCAAAGCCAACTATTGGGTCCTGCACTTACGTCATACCAACCCCATGCAATGCTACAGGTTTGGAGTAGAGTGGCTGGAAAGTTGCCTGGTGGAAAAGGACAAGAAGGTGTTGGTTTGCAGCAGCCCAAACATGAGCCAGCAGTGTGTCCAGGTGGCCAAGAAGGCCAACAGCATCTGACCTGTATCAGGAATAGTGTGGCCAGCAAAAAGCAGGGAAGCTATTTTCTGCCAGTAATCAGCACTGGTGAGATGACACCTTGAATACTGTGTTCAGTTTGGGGCCCCTCACTACAAGAAGGACATTGAGTTGCTGGAGGGTGTCCAGGGAAGAGCAAGAAAGCTGGTGAAGGGTCTGGAGAACAAGTCTTATAAGGAACTAGGGGAGCTAGGGGAACTAGGACTGTTATCTCTGGAGAAGAGGAGGCTGAGAGGAGACCTCATTGCTCTCCTTAGCTCCCTGACAGGAGGCTGTAGTGAGGTGGTGGTCAGTCTCTTCTCTCCAGTATCAGGTGATAGGATGAGAGGAAGTGGCCTGAAACTGTGCTAAGGGAGGTTTAGACTGCATATTCAAAAAGTTTATTTCCTGAAAGAGTGGTTAGGCCTTGGAGTAGGCTGCTCAGGGAGGTGGTGGAATCACCATTCCTAGAGGTGTTCAGGAAATGTGTGGACTTGGCACTTCAGGATGTGGTTTAAAGTCCATGGTGGTCTTAGGTAGATGGCTGTACTTGATGATCTTACAAGTCTTTTCCAACCAAAACAATTCTGTGATTCCACAATCCCTGCTCCACTAGGCAGCAACCTCTGGAAAGGAGATGGGTGAGCAGCTGAGGCAACAGTTGCTCTAGTGATCTTGTCTAAGCCTAATGTTCAGTACCTGTTAACATCTTTGGATAATGAAATACAAACCACCAGGGAAGCGAAATTAGGAATGATCAAACATAACGTGAAATTCAAGCTTTTGAGAGAGAAGGGATAACTATTTGAACAGCTTCCTGTGGGATGCAATAAATTTCTCATTTTCTGGTGTGTGTAAAACTGAACTGGATGTCTGCTAAAATCTATGCTCAAAAAGAAGTTAGGGACTTTATGTAGACATCAATGGACTGAATTCCATTACTTGCTTTATTTAGAAGGTCACCATAGGCTTTTCTGGCCTTTAAACACTAGAACTTGGAAAGGCTTTCACAGAAAAGCTGGATGGAGTTGGTTGAAACTCGAACTATAAATTTCCTCCACTAGGACAAAGAAAGGCTCAAACCATTGCCTTTCCAGGGCAGCTTTTAAGAAGAACCATGAGGCCAAAATGCCTTCTATTTGCTCATGCCAAAGAAGTTGTCATAGCCCTTTCCAAAAAGCATTTGCACCTTCACAAATCACTCGTTTCTCCTCTCACATTTGGTTAATATTAACTCAAACTAGCTTTTCTCTCCTCTATGTTGCAAGCATTTTTCTTTCTTCAGGCATCCAATGAGAGAGTAATAGAGCTGGGAACATGATACAGCTGAGATATATTCCTGTAATAGAAGGATTTTTCTCCATAATAAAAGAAATAAAATAAATGTGTCATAACAGATTTAAAGACACCCTCTACTCTTTGAAGAAGCAACAAAGTCAGCCAGATGGGTTCTGGAAATTGCTAAATGTACATGGATGCCCACAGACACACTCACATACAGAATCTCCTTCATGACTGAGGACAATTAAGCACACTGTAACATTCAAATGCAGAAGGTGGTACACCATTCAAATACCATTTCCATTTGCTGTGTTTCTTAATTTCAGGACACATAACTATTTAAATAGTTTTACACATGGCTGTACAATTAATTATGAAAGAACACCAATGCTGCTGTTCAGTACCCATGTACTGCAGGAATTTCTTAGAGATGTTTGCACTGCCCACCCACCTAACTCAGCCATTTGTGTAGCTGGTTACTCTGTGTTACAAGTATGCTGTTTGTAATTCTCTTTCACTGGTTTGGAATAAAGTGTCTCCAGTCCCAACAAAAAGATCCTAGAGAAATTGTGTGGTTAATTCACCAACCAATTTGTGTATGTAAACTAAGGAAACACCAGTTCTGCTCCTCAAAAGCCTATGGCCTAGCTTTTTGTGAATGCGTGGCACATTCACAGAGAGCATCCTCTGACATGCCCTTAACTGTTCAGTTTCCAAAACCTGCTGTGTACTTCTGTTCTGAAAATTAGATCTCTCCAAAATGTTTTCATCAAGGAAGGTCTCCTAGGCTCTTTCTGCACTTAAAGTTGAGATTAGAACAGATAGCAAAAGCCCTGTCCAGTCAGGAGGGATCCACGTCTATTTCTCCAGAGAGGTGAATCTGTTCTATTGTATGACATCAGAAAATGTTCTATCAGCATTAAAAACAAAGTTGTAAATATGGACACTAAGATTTTAGGCAACACGATGATCAAGAAAGGGCTTGAACAAGTCATGCCAAGAGAAACAGGGTTTGTTGGGGGGGGGGTTGTGCGTAGATGCAAAATGGCAAAGCCCCCAAAAAGTTTATTTCCAGAAGTCTCTACAGAAGCCAGAGAAGTCTAAGAGGCTAAACAAGGAGCCCTAAAAAGAAAAGAAGCTGTACTTACAAGGATCCATATCTGGTCTTGCATTTACAAACAATGTAATTTAATCATCCCACTTCTTTGCACAACTCTGCAACCTCTGTTGTCAGAGCCGTGTTCTCTTTCTCAAGAAGAGGTGCCTGAATTGTGATCTCATTCTCATTTAATTGCCAAGTATCACAGAAAAGCTGTACTGTCACTTTGTCATTTGTCATTCTTTCACCTTGTCCAATATTTAGCACTGACCCCAGAAGTCAGAAATGGGCCAAGTCTTGTTCAACACATTCATCAATACCCAGATGAAGGAGCAGAGTGTACCCTCAGCATGTTTGCTGAAGATACAAATCTGGGAGGGTGACACTCCAGAAGGCTCTGCTGCCGTGCAAGTGAGAACTGGCCAGGCTGGAAATTTGGGCAGAGGTGATCCTCCTGAAGTTCAACAGTGGAAAATGTAGAGGCCTGTACTTGGGAAGGAAAACCCCATGCATCAGTACAGGTCAGGGGGTGACCTGCTGGAAAGCAGGCCTGTGAAAAAGGACTTCGGAGTGCTGGTGTTCACCTGATCTAGGTGTACCTCCATTAGTAAGGAGGTTGGCCTAGATGGTTTCCAGAGGTCCTTTCCAATCCTTACCATTCTATGACTCATTTCAGCACCAAAATATTCTAGTTACCTTTCATGACCTTGAATTAAAACTACCACAAAAAAAGCTATCTTGCCAGTTCAAACCAGGAGCAATCCTTTTATTTAGCCTCACTCCTGACACTACTTATACACCCAAGCAGAAACCAGTACTCCATTCATAAAATATTCCTCTACAACCAAATTTCATTTTAATTTGCTTTTCACAGAACCTCTTAGCACCAAGGAATTGCTAGTAACTCAGTCCTTGTGGTGAGGCACTGCAATGGCCTTTGTGCAAACCTTGTCTCATAGTGGTTTAGTATGGGGTAAAACCAGAGTTGGCAAACTCCTAGGACAGAGGATGAACCCAAATACGCATAACAGGGTTCACTGCACACTACTAAGCTTGTCCAGCTGCTAACACATATTCTTACGGCTCTCTGGATGTTGATCTTGGCATGGACTGTAGCTTAGGAGGTGGGTACATGTTAGCACTTTGATCCTCAGAGGCTAACATGTCCATGCAGCATCCATATGACATAAGGCTGAAGCAGAAGACAAAAAGATAAAGCTAGAGGACTACCATCTCCTTTCTTTCTTCCTCACATATTCAGTATAGGTAGAATAATTCTGTAACTCTTCTAAGGTTCGTGACCACACCAGACATTCTTGCATCAACAGCAGCTGATGTCAGCAGTTCCTTCCTAAGCATGATTTTTTTCCTTATTTAACCCAGCTAGTTTGTCATGCCTCCAAAGAAAAAGATATATGCAAAAATCCTCCTATGAAGAACATTTGCAAAGTTCCTTGCCATTTTCAAAAAATCCTGGGAACCTTGTCTAAGTCTCCATCTATTCCAGCAGTTTTAAAATAATACAATAGAATACAATAGAATAATACAATAGAATAAACCAGGTTGGAAGAGACCTTCAACATCTTCGCATCCAACCCATCAACCAATCCAACCCACCTAAACAACTTAACCATGGCACAAGCACCCCATCAAGTCTCCTCCTGAATACCTCCAATGAAGGTGACTCCACCACCTCCACGGGCAGCCCATTCTAATGGGCAATCAGTCTCTCTGTATAGAACTTCTTCCTAACATCCAGCCTAAAAACCAAGCCCTTCTGCTGGTAGCCAGGTTTAAACATCTGAAGGTTCCGTTTATACTTCAGAATTAAATAAGCAGAAGCTACAGTTGCTCTGAACTTCAGGTGGAAAGCCTTAGACAATGCACTTTTCCCTCAGACTTGGAGCAATCCCAGTTTAGAGGTGTGCATTCCCCTCCATGTGACAAAGTCAGGTTGTTGTGAAGATGATCTTCCCCTAATAGCAAACTGGGCCAGTACAAACAATCTGTAATACTGCCACCAAAGTTCAGTATCCATAGAATAACCTAAAAATTGGAAGTTTTAGAGCTAAATGATTCACACAAGAGGCAAGTTGTCTGAAAGAAAAATGCTACTTCTTTCTCATTTTCCTGGGACATAGTCTTGGATCAATGTTTATATTTATAGAGTGAAGTATTAAGTGTATCTTTCTTGTCAGCCTGCAGTGGGTCTTTTAAAATAAATTTAACGTTTATGATACCTCAAGTTTTGTATTTACTGCAGTATTTTTTTTCTCACTATAGAAGATAATACAAATACCAGAGTACAGCTCAAATGTCAGGGGGCACTAAAGTGCTGGGGTTTTAATGGCAATCTCTAAACATGGAGCTCAGAAAACTGCAGTTATCTTAGTACTAGTGAAAGACAATAAGTTGTTCATGTTCCAGCAGTAAATCTACCAGATTCAGTGGGGTAAGAGCTGGAATTATGTTGCCCTTTGGAGAAATATGTAAGTGGGAGTCCTGGATGGGAATTCAGGACAGAGATTTATAATGAAAAAAGAAAACCTGGGGAAGTGAAGGAGTGGTGGACTTCTCAAAGGGCTCCTTGAAGACACTGTTGGAGATACTGCAAAAGCTGTGCATAGCAAATGGTTTGTTAGCATTACCTGTGGAGCCACGGGAAGGAGGAAGATTAGATCTGGGGAGGTTGCCAAGATAAGTGGAAATCATAGCTCAACTGGCATAAGTAAATGGCGAGAGGACAAAAACCTTGAGATAGGGACCTGAATGTCCCTTCCACTCACAAGAAAAAGCCAAAAACAGGTAAGACATGTCTTCAAAAAGTTGTAAGACTTCAAAGAAAAGAGTCACAGAGGAATAACCAATGCAATGGAGAGCTTATGTGGTAGTTTTAGGTTATGCTATGCCTTTAAAATATTTTCATAAATCTTGAACAGAAAGTTTGTGGAGGACAGCTGTTAAGTGAGCCTACCAGGGGTCAGGCCCTTCTTGACCTGCTGTTCTCAAATACAGAAGGGCTGGCAGGAGATGTGTTGGTAGGAGGATGTCTAGGGTGCAGCGACCATGAGATAGTGGTGTTTTCAATGTGCAGGGAACTACACTTTGGACTTCTGGAGGGCAGACTTCAGCTTATTTAAGCAACTAATTCGGAGAGTACCCTGGGTAGCAGCCCTTAAGAACAAAGGCATCCAGGATGGTTGCACCTACTTCAAGCAGGGACTCTTGAAGAGACAGGAACAGGCTGTGCCCATGTGCTGAAAGATGAGCCAGCAGGGTGACTGGCCTGGATGGCAAGCAGCTCTTGAAGGAATTAAGGGCAAAAAAGAGGGTGTATCACCTTTGGAAAGGGGGAGGAGGGGGCAACTCGTGATATGTTTAAGGATGTTGTTAGATCATGTAGGAGAAAAATTAGAGAGGCAAAAATCCAGTTAGAGCTTAAACTGGCCACTTCTGTAAAAGACAATAAAAAGCATTTTTATAAATATATGAATGCTAAAAAGAGGGGCAAGAAGAACCTCCACTCCTTATTGGACCTGGAGGGGACCACTGTAACTAAAGATGAGGCAAAGGCTGATACCTTCTTTGCCTCCATTTTCATAGTATCATAGTATCATAGTATCAGTCAGGGTTGGAAGGGACCACAAGGATCATCTAGTTCCAACCCCCCTGCCATGGGCAGGGACACCCTACACTAGATCAGGCTGGCCAGAGACTCATCCAGCCTGGTCTTAAACACCTCCAGGGATGGGGCCTCAACCACCTCCCTGGACAACCCATTCCATGGCTTCACCACTCTCATGGTGAAGAACTTCTTGCTCACATCTAGCCTGAATCTCCCCACCTCCAGCTTCATTCCATTCCCCCTAGTCCTATCACTACCTGAGATCCTGAGAAGTCCCTCCCCAGCCTTCTTCTTTTCAACAGTAAGGCAGGAGGACTCCAGAATAACTGGCCTCCTGAACTGGTAGATGGGGCCAGGAAGCAGTACAATCCCCCTGAAATCCATGAGGAAGTAGTTAGGGAAAAAGTGATTGGCCATTGGAATGGGCTGCTCAGGGAGGTGGTGGAGTCACCATCCCTGGAGGCATTCAAAAAGGGATTGGACGTGGCACTTGAAGCTATGATTTAGTTAGTCACGGGGTGTTGGGTGATAGGTTGGACTTGATGATATCTGAGGTCTTTTCCAACCTTATTGATTCTTTGATTCTATGAAAATGAATCACTATTGGGTGTAATAAGGAAAATAATTATAATTCTAAACAATCCCACTGGAAAGATAATGGACTTAAACTAGTTGTACAAAACATTCTCTCTCTCTTCTCACTTCCTTGGGCTGGGAGATACTAACTGGCTTCTGCTTGACCTTGGCTGCATTGTTTTGTTGTGACTGGTATTAACTTCTCTGCTTCTGTCTCTTGTCCCTTTGTGTCTAGGGGTTAAGGGGGAGGCAGGGAGGGTGAAGCTGTTGCAGCTCCCCTGGTCTGTGACTTCAGGGATCCTTGTGCTATTTATCAACTGTAAATACCTGTAAATATTGTAAATACTGTATATCTTGTACATAGTCATTCCACTCTATCGTAGATTGTAGTTTTGCTTGTAAATACAGATTCATTTGCTTCAAACTGGGCTGGTCTGGGAACTTAATGTTGGGGTGAATTTTCAACCCTCCACATTACAGTTTATCAGCATAAACTACAACTTACTTGGTTTGTCTTCAATTTTACTAGCCTGTAAACTCATCAAAACTACTCACAATATATTAATTTTTGGACTGGTGGTCTGGAGAGATCAGTAAATGAAGAGGAATGGAGGTGAGCCACCAGTCTGCCTCCTAGACCCTGGTTACATTGACTCAAGAACTGAAGAAAAATGTATAGAAATCACATTTCAACCAGTAACAGAGGGAGTTCAGCTCCCATCCTGATGATTTATAGATGCATCTTCCTGAACATCAATCTTCATGAAGCAATGACGGCATCCCAGCTGCCCTTTCATATTTATAAATGATTTCCAGTTTGGGAAAAAGCCTCTATCTAGCACTGCTCATCATTGTTTTTGGTATTAGACTGTAAAAACTAGCAACTTATAAGATGCTAGGACGATTGGAAGGGACCCAAAAGGTTTCTGGCCCAGTCTCCTGCTCAAAGCAGGATCAGCTATGAGATCAGCTCATGAAGTTCAACAAGGGAAAATGTAGAGTGCTACACCTGGGGATGAGAAACCCCATAAATTATTACAGGTTAGGGGCTGACCTACTGGAAGATAGCACTGTGGAAAAGGACCTGGGGGTGCTGGCATTCACTATGAGCCAGCAATATGCTCTCATGGCCAAGATGGCAAATGGTATTCTGGGATGCATTAAGACAAGTGTGGTCAGGCGGTCGAAGGAGGTTCTCCACCCCTCTACTCTGCTCTGGTGAGGTGGCACCTGGAGTATTGTGTCCAGCTCCGGGCACCCCAGCTCAAGAGGGACAGGGAGCTACTGGAAAGAATCCAATTGAGCACCACTAGGTTGATTAGGGAACTGGAGTGTCTCTCTCACATGGAGAGGCTGAGAGACTTGGGGCTCTTTACCATGAAAAAGAGAAGATTAAGAGAGGATTATATCAATACATAACAATACCTATAAAGTGGAAGCCATGAGGATGGGGCTGGGCTCTTCTCAGCAGTGTCTAGTGACAGGACAAGGGGCAATGGGTACAAACTTGAATGCAGGAAGTTTCACTTGAACTTAAGGAGTAATCTTTTTACTTTGAGGATGACAAGCACTGGAATGTGCTGTCCAGAAGATTGTGGAGTTTCTTTCTCTGGAGACTTTCAAAACCCTCCTTGATGTGTGCCTGTGCAACCTGAACTAGGCATACCTCATTCAGCAGGGGAGTTGGTAAAGATGATCTCCAGAGGTCCCTTCCAACCCCTACCATTCTATGATCAGTTCTCACCAACTGAGTCTTAAAAATTTTAAGGATGGAGACTGCATAGCCTGTTGGGTCAGCCTACTCTATTGCTTGACTATATGCCATCTGAACCTCTCAACTGATGCCTGCTGTCCTTTATCTACCCAGCATACAGTGGTCTGAGGAGATTATTTCCTTTTTATTGATAATCTTTCAGTGGTTACTGGAAAATGAAAAGTCAAAGGTGTGTTTACATCTACAAAGCATTACAGTTCTAAAATGCCTTGTGCTGAAACTTGTGTCATCAAGAATGAGGTACAAAATTCAATCCCACCTGGCTTGGCTTGTGTAATTAAGAACTTAATATAAAACTATGGTTTCCACAAGAAATGTCTTTGATTTCATATGCAAAGCATCTCATTCAAACATGATGGCAAAGTAAACCAGGAGCAGTCCTATTTAAAACTTGCCTCTAATCAGTCTAGTCTCTGGTTAAAACCTTTACATAATTTTAGAAGACATATAGATATATAGATATATATCATAAATCATAGAATCAATAAGGTTGGAAAAGACTCAAAGATCATCAAGTCCAACCTGTCACCCAAGACCTCATGACTACTAAACCATGGCAAGTGCCACACCAACACCTCCAGGAATGGTTACTCCACCACCTCCCTGCTTCCAACAGCTAACAACTCTCTCTGAAGAACTTTCTCCTTACCTCGAGCCTGGCTCCCTTGAAAGCTTCTCCTCATAGTTGTGCTCTAGTTTAAATGTCTCAGCACTCAAGGTGCGGAGTACAGGGGCACAATGACTAAAATTGGTCTTCTTGGCCACCTGGGCACACTGCTGGCTCTTCTTCAGCAAACTGTCAACCAGCACCCCCAGGTCCCTTTCTGCCTGGCTGCTCTCCAGCCACTGACCTCAGCAAAGTGCAGCACCCAGCACTTGGACTTGTTGAAAAACTCTATAAAATCAAACACCTGAAAAAACACATATGTATGTGTGTATGTGTGTATACTTCTTTCTGAAGGTTTAGTTTCTTTATTTTCTCTTGAAGATGTATATAAAAGGCCTGAAAATGTTTTATACTTTAGTCTTTAAAGCCTTCCACACAAAATCTCTTATTCCAAACTGTTCCAAATAAATGTTTCTAATCCAATTTTCTCATATGGTTATTCAATACTTTTCTGAATCAGACTGGGGGCAGCATTTAATAATCAAACCATATTTAATGTATTCAGGATAGATCAGAGTCAAGAATCATGAAAGGCTTTCAGCAATAGAATTTGAGCAACACCAGATGGGTGACTGTGGCACTTTGACATCTTGTCAAGTGCATCTTAGTCATGGCTAAGTGAATTCAGGCACCACCTTGTTTGATGGGTTCTCCACCAATGAAAAGACAAAGCACTCCATTAAATGCCACTCTTATAATTGAGAGGAAAAGTCTGATGCTCCTTATGTCTGCAAGAATGGAGGGAAGAAATTGACTCCTGACTTGGGAGACCCAGAAAAAGAACAGTTCTTATCTTCATGTTGAAAGGTCACAAATATCTCACTCCCCTCTGGGTATGTGGCATCCCACATAGCAATCAAGAGCAAGTGGACCACAACTAGTCTTCCTGGATCTGAAAAGATGCTACACAGGATGCATTATACTGTATGTAGAGAAACCCCACGTACATCTCCTGTGCTGCTTGGTGGATGTCCTGCAAGCTCTGCAAGGGTAACATTGCCCCATACCTGTCACATTGCGATGCCACCTGTTTTTTTCACTGTTTGTTCCAGCAGTTGCCTCTCCATAGATTTGGGACTGAGGCTGGAGGCAGCAGGAGGAAGGTTTTCAATTTCATCCCAGTGCCCTCTATTTTTCAAGTTTTCCAGCCTTGGAATTGCAAATGAATATTGCAGATGAATGTGCATATAGCCAAATGCAGCTATCTCACTCACTGGCTCAAAGAATAGACAAGGTAGGGGAACCAATTCAAAATTAACAGATAGTACTTGATTTACATCATGAAGGGCGGGGAGTGCCAAATGACTGCAAATGAGTCTCTTGCAGACAGGGCAAATTTACTGCACTTTTTATTTAAGACTTAACCACCCCGGGAGACATTTTTTTAGAAGGGTCACATTTAAGCCAAAACAACATGGAAAACTCTAAAGAAACGGGACATCTCACTACCTCAAACCACTGTAACATGGCACCTTTAAGGTACTGGTAGGCAAGATCTTCTGCTAGAAATTTGCTGTATACCCACTCCAACCACCCCATTTTCTACTCTCCTAGAAGTTTTCACATTGACAACAGAGGCAAGAGGACAAAACATATACCCATATCTAAGGTGTTAAAAGGTACTCTTCTTGCTTTAAGTAACTCAAGCCAAAAGTTTAAATCAAAACTTTGTCCTGTCTCTGAGCATTTCAAGGGTCTATGGAAGATGTTATAGGGTTTTCATTTCCACTACAATGTGACAAATTCTACTGAAGTTACAGGCACCATTTGCTGCGGCTTCAAACACACTGGCCTTTCCTGTCTTGGCCTTCTAAACTCTTTCCTCAGAGAAAACATGCTCTAAAGAAAGGAGGCTTTTACTGGTCTTCACCTGCCCTGAAAGTCTGCCTCAATGCAGTCAGAGCACAAGTAGCTGCCACTTTTTAGCTTGAGTGGTTTGAGCAAAACCTGAAAATTGCTTGCTGCGACTTCAGTGCTGTTGACACCTGAGCCACTTCAATGGAAGACAACTCAGACAGACTCCTTCTACTTCAGTCACCTCTGCAACTTTGCCATTGTGCAGGCATACCCTAAGGTCACTGAAACCCTGCACAGGCATTAGAATTCCTTAAAAACAATTTTACTTCCTGTCCAGAGGATTCCAGCTGAGAAACACATGTCCACCCTCCAGATTAATAACTTCAGTGTCTTCCAGAGTCCTTCTCTTACAAGGCATTTTCCTCTACCCTGTGAGCAAACAGGATCTCTTCAGTGCACAGTCAAGAAGTCCTTGAAAGGGCAGAAACAGAATTCAATTAATTAGAGGAATTTTACTACAAAAATAAGCACAGCATCATATTGCATCCTCTGTGTGAGACTTTTCTAAGGGCAGCTATGGCTTCCTCATTTTCTACAGGATGATAGTGAGCACATATAATATACAGCACCCAAGGACTAGTGTCATGTTTTGCTCAGTAGTATCCTGCCACTGCTCTGCCAGCCTTTTCTGATCCTTTTTATAATAACTAACAATCCTCAACACTTATTCATCTCCTCTTTTCATCGTTAGTGAAGTTGTTTTATTTGTGCTTATCATCATCTGCAAGCAGTTTAAGAACCACTCTGTGTTCCTAACACTCAGAATAAGAGAAGAGCCAGTAGTCTTGGCACATAAGAATACAGTGCCTGAAAGGAATAAAACACAGATCTACATGTAAGCCTAGGAAATAAATTTCCTATCAGGCAGAATATATTTCCACTTTTAGTTGGGCTACACTAAATTATACCAAAGTGCCCAGCAAGTGATAAACTGATTAGTCCATCCTCTGCTACACCTTTCCATTAAGTCCCTGTGGAACACAATTAATGTGCAGTTTACACTCCTCTTGCAAAACATTAATAAACACAGTAAACAAAATCTAATATCACACTGCCCAGCAATACCTCACTTTGGCACTTCTCAGTATTCAATATTTTGCTGCAAATCACCACCATTTATTTAGACTCTTTCCATGCATGAGACAATACTTATACTCAAGTTACTAAGAAATAATTGTTTAAAGTTAGAGGTATTTTATCAAATCCTTTAATAATATTGAGAAATAGCTGCATTTCAGTCATGCAATCATTACTATTGGCTATAAATTCAGTAATTTAAAAGATATGGATCAGCTTGATATGTCAGAGATTATTTTATATATCTATATGATGTTATTGATCATGAGCTGTCATCTGTTAACATCTGCTTCATTATTAATGAAAAATGGACTTAGCAGATGCAGCTCCAATTTCAGCTTGCTTGGCTCTCCCATTTTTACTGCTCATAATTTTCAAAAATTACAAAATATCACATCTTCTTTTCAGTCTCCACCTCAGATTTCTACAGTCACAACAGTTATTTTCAGCTATTTGAAAGAAGTTTATGAATTTATGGGCTAATTTCAGGAACATTACAGAAAAATCTATTAGGGCAACTCATCATGTACTGCATTTACAAATGCTGATGATTCAGCATTCAACACTCATAGCCAAAACACTAAGAATCAAATCATGCATTTAGTTCCTATGTGAAATCCAATTTGTATTTAAAAAATTGTTAGTTAAAACCAAAAAAACCCAAAACAAAACCAAAACCAACACCCCAAACCTACAAAAATAAAGTATGTCTTAAAGTATAGCCCTGAAAGGGTAAAAATACATTTAACGTTTCAAGTTCAGCTTTCCGTTTCATTACTGTTTCATTTTGATTTCTCAGACCTAGAATTCTATTAAAACTTAAAAGTCAGATACAGAAGCAGTCTGTTTGGATTTTTATTTGAAAAGTGAGGAGTTGAGAATCATGGTGTTCAGGATAGCTCTTTTGAGAAGTATGGTGTTATAGCTGTTGGTTTTTTTTTCTTTCTTAACCTGAGATTGGGGACACTTTTGAAGTGAAATGAGGTTCTTTCAGCACAGAAAAATATGGATGCTGAAATGATTTGCTTCAATCCACAAGAGTTTAGCCTTCTTAAGAAAACAGTCATCTTTAAATATATTGGTAAATTCTGAAAAGAAAGGGAAAAAAATAAGTGTTTATTCATTTATTAATCTATCAACTTTGATAGTGTGGCCTTCAGGTCCTGTTTGGATCCTTCATATTTCAGCATTTAGGTGACCCATATACTTAATAGTCTTTAACAACTGCTGTTCTTTCCTCCTAGCAAAAATCATGATTGTTAACAAGACAGGATTGTTGACGATCCTTTTTCTCTAAGTTTTCCCTGCTTTTTTGATAATGTGCTTACGTTATACCTTCTGTCCTGAAAAGCACTTATAAAATAATACTGTGGGGTCTTGTGCTTGCAGTTTTGTGCTCTCAAACGAACTCAGTCTACAAAGAAAAATAATCTAATCCCTGTTCTTTCAAGGCCTGCTTGGATTTTCACTATGGAATTCTGCCCTTTCCAGATATCATGAAAAATCAAACTACAATTTGTCAGATAAATTAGGCCTTTGGCTATACCTTCCAAAGTCTACTGTTTTCATTTGGCTTGTGTAGATGCAGTTGATTGGGAATTATTACCCCCTCATCGTAAGTAGCAATCAATAGCCTGCTGATGTCCCAACCTGCAGAGGCTTCAGTGCTTACTGCTGAAAAATCTGGCTCATTAGCTCCTAGCTGTATTTGATGGTTAGCTATACAGTCTCTGCTGGGCCAACAGGAGTAAAAAGCAATCCAGACCTATTTCTCTCATAAACTGAAGATCTGACTGAGTGTACACAGCTAGTGGTCATGCTAAGGAAGAGGACACCATCACTAACCAGCTGCTTTTCTGAGTGGAGCCACACTATGAAATACATCTATCCACCCATCAACATTCATGTCTAGTAGCTTAGTGAAATGGCTGAACTTGGTTTTGCTTGTCTTTTGTTATAGAAAACAAACAGCAAATGCTTAACACTTGATGTTTGTAAATAAACCAGAAAAAAAAAAAAAAAAAGCCAAAAAACCCGAAGACATTCCATTTTCCCCAAACACAACCCAGCATAGTTTCCCATGAAATTTAGGTTAAATATCAAGCAGCTTGAAAGAAATAACTGCAACTAATTTTTTTTTTTTTTTTTTAACTATTTTAACAGTTATGCCTCCATGTACTCGAAGCACCTGAGAAGGCCATCACAGCACTGCCCGAAGAGCTTCGCTTAGAGCAGGTTGCACAGGATAGCATCCAGGCAAGTTTCAAATGACTCCAGAGATGGAGACTCCACCACCTGCGACTTCAGTGGAATAGGTAGCCTATTCCAGTGCTCCACCACCCTCAAAGTAAAAAAGTTCCTCTGCATTTCTAGATGGAATTTTCTATTTTTAAGTTTGTGCTAGTGTGGTAGTGAGAGAAGCTCAGTTCTCCCTCCGCCACACACAAACCACAGCTAACTCAGTCAGAGAAGCAAAATGGAAGAGAGCTGTATTTTACAAGCAGGATGAAATGCAATGAATAGGTGCACAATATACAGTATTTACAGTACATACAAAAATATACAGGAAAGAACATAACACAGAAAACTCCCCCCTCAATTGAGGAGGGCTTCCCCCCAACCCCCCTGCCCCCCTTCCCCCTTTTTTCCCAAAAGGGATTAGAGAAGAAAGTAATTATTAGGGGAAATTCTGTTTGTTCAAAACATACGTTAAGGGAAGAAATTAATTAGTTTCTTGTCTTGCTGGTTGAAGGTCAGCTCCAGCAAGAAAGACAGCAGCTGTCCCAGACTCACACTGCAACAGACAGAGACTAAAACAGACTAAAAACTTAAAGTTACATTCTCACTGATCTACCAATGAAATTAATTTAGAATTATCTTTGTTTTCCTTTTTACACCAAAACATTCAGCTACAGTGTTACAGTAGCTGTCCTTTCTTAAAGGCACAGCCTAAAACTGTCACAGCTAGTTACCTCCAATCCTATCAATGGGCACTATTGGAAAAAGTCTGGCCCCATCCTCTTGACACTGATCCTTTAAGTGTTTATACAAGACACCCTCTCAGTCTTCTCTTTTCCAGTCTAAAGAGCCATAGATCTCCTAGCCCCTCCTCTTAAGAGAGATGGTTGTGGGTCTTGTCCCCTAATCATCTTTGTGGCCTTTTCTGTAACTTTTCAAGCAGTTCACTGTCCTTCCTGAACTGGGGAGCCCAAAACTGGGCACAGTACTCCAGATGAGGCCTCACCAGAGCAGAGTAGAGGGAGAGGAGAATCTCCCCCAGCCTGCTGGACACACTCTTCTTTATGCATTTCAGGATACCATTGGCCTTCTTGTCCACAAGGGCTCCCAGGTCTTTTTCCACAGATCTGCTTTCCAGCAGGTCAGCCCCTATCCTGTACTGATGCATGGGGTTATTTCTCTCTAGGTGCAGTACCCTACACTTACCTTTACTGAATTTCATAAGATTATTCTCTGTCCAACTCTCCAGCCTGTCCAGGTCACACAGGATGGCAGCACAGCCTTCTGGTGTGTCAGCCACCCCTCCCAGTTTTGTGCAGTAGAGAGGAACCAAATCGGAAAGTGACAATGGCTGTTTATAAATTTCAGTGGTGCTTGATTTGCTGTGATCATGAAAATTGTTTCATGTCCAATGAATGGAGAACAATGAGTGTGTTCTCCCTCATAGTGAGAGCACAGTGCTTTGAGGTGGCTTATAGGCACAGAGCAGCTCCCCTCATTGCTTTGTCTTGCTGCCTCTTCCAGTCTTCCCTTCTGCAGAGGGAAAGCTAGGGAGAGAAGACTGCAGGAGACACTTTTCAGTATGAACTGATTGAAAGCTCCAGCACTTTAGAACAGTAAATATTTTTTTCTCCCACTTTTCTTAGTGGCAGAAATCAATACAGTTGATTAATAACAAGTCTGTCCTTCTTCCAAATGTTCTAATGCAGGAGTTCTGGGAATTAAAACAACCTTCAAAATGCTGCTTCTTTGCATTTATTATGTTTTATTTATCTTTACAAGAACTTAAAACAGTTTATGTCACTCTTCTTATTTTTTTAAGGGATTAGTAACCTCCCATTTTCTGCCTGCAGGCCTTGGGAAAAAAATGTAATCTGCAGGCCTTGTAAAACTATTAGTAAAGGTTTGTGTATTAAAAGAGCAGCTCCCAAAAGAAATGCAGATATGCATCTACAAAAACAAGAGTCTTAAAAGGCCACAGGTTCCCACAAAGCCATTCAAAGTAACTTAACATGGGCAAGTCTCAAAAGAGGTTTTGACTTTTGAACCTTCCTCATAAAAATTGCAGACCAAATATAAAGCTTTTTTTTTCTTGTTTTTTGTTTTGTTTTCAAGTGTTATTTTCTAAACAGGCAGAGAGCCTAGCTTTTTGCTGCTTGCTTTCTGGAATTCCTGTCTGTGCATAAGATGTTGGTGGTATACGTTATCCTTTTTGCTAAAATGAGAAGAAAAATTTCCCTCATTGGTAGCCAGAGTTAATGGGAATTAATAAATTACTTTCCATCCCAGTGGACATGAAATCTCCAAAGTTTTAGATTTCAATTGAATGAGAAATTACTTCTGCAACTCAGTCAGCAGGATCAAATATAACTGTGTTGTTTTAATCTTATCAGAGTATGACAAAAAAAATCAGAAGTTCCATAGCTTTGTGACTGCAATATGCAAGAGCACAGGTTGCAAGCACCCTGCTTAGAGAATTGTAATTTATGAATGCCACCTTTGCATTCACAACAGCCATTTCAATTTAGGAATTCTCAGGATGCTGAGAGGCATCTCCCCAAGTCTTGTCAGCATCATCATCTGGAATGTCTGGAGAAAGGGGTCATGCTGAAAGGTTTACTTCTTCAGCCAGTCAAGCCCTGCTTTCACACTTCCCCAGGCACACCCCACTCTCAAAGGCACTCAGAGCTCAGACTCAACATTTAATAAAAATACCATACTAAGCATGGATCCACTGACTAGAGATGGGGCTTTTATCCTTTTTATGTCTCTCTATTTAGCAACTGCATTAATAAACACTTCCAAACAGTCCTTTAGGGAAACTCATTGCTGATGTATTTGTCCTGCCCTGGGAGGTGCGGCAGAGGACCATTTGGGCTGGTGTTTGCTCTTGCAGCTCTGCACTGTCACACAAGCCCCAGTTTTAGCAAACAAGCTCTCATTAGAAAAGACAGTTTCCAAGTGACACCTGAAAGAGCTAAGTGAGAAGCTGCCTTTTCCACTGGAAGCATTTGCTCTTTAGATAGGGTGAGCAGTATGGAGACTGCGTGAGCTGTCAAATTCCATCTCCCCAGATATAAACAGCAGTCTCAGTGAGACATGCCCTCGGATGGCCAAGAGATTGTGCCCATCCCTCCCAGCTGGGGCTGGAGCTCAGATTCTCTAGTCTTTTCTCATTTCCAGGCTGCACACCACTGGTGAGTGATGTGACATGCAGCAAATCTTGAACAATGCAATGAAGAGCACACATTCAACCAGTGCTCTGCCCCCTCCCAAGCTGTGAGGTGCTCATCACACATCCTGCTTTGCCCCACAACCAAAGTCTTTGCCCCACAGGAGCCTCCCACATCACAGATCAGCAGTACAGCCCAGTGGTTTTTCTCCTGGAACTGGGTTTGCACTAGGAAGGGTCTAATTTAGGAATTAGATTTTAGATACTTATCCAGAGCTGAAAAAGCAGATAAACTTCTAATTCTGCAAGATCTGGCTACATCTTGCAATCCTTATTCAGGTAAAACTATAGGTAGCTTTAACGGCAATTTTGGCTAAAGAGAAGATGAGAAGAAACCAACAAAACATCTTAACCCTTAGTTGCAAAATTTAACTTTTTCCCAAAACTCTCATGAGATTCCAAGTCAGTTTTGCTCAGACAAGAGCCATTTCAAGCCACGTTTACCTCTGAGGATCCAGGTTACGACTGGAAGTATCAAACTAAATGTCAATTAAAAGTATCTGAGAAAAACTGAAGAGAAAAAGAAAACAGAAAAATGTCAAGCACTGGACAGACATTACAAACCCAAGAATAAGGTGAGGGCTTGTAAGGAGCAACAAAAGCATATCCTCCTCCTTCAGGAACGGATGTGTATTTTAACCACGTATGTTATGTAAACACGAAAAGTATGTGCAAAATACATACACAAGAAGCTCTCTTATGGCTGTGTAGAGACTGGTCTGAAATATGTACAGCCAGCAAAGGCTGCGAGTGATGTACATATATGTATGCAAAGAGGATGCTGCTGAGTGTACACGGACTTTGTTATTTGTGGAGTCTCTGTATGAGAAATCTGGCCATTTCCTCTCTGACAATAACAAGCTTGATAGCCATCTAATCGTGTATGGTAGGAGTTTAACTGCCTACTTCCCACTATAGCCATGAGATAACATTTTATTTCTGTCTCATCTAGCTGTTCAGTCTGTTGTGTCCCTGAGGATAATTAGTCCTGAGCTCAGGGAAGCTATTTGTCTTACACAGGGGATATTCTATCAAATACCTCTTCACACAAAAACTCATTTAAAAGGATAAAAAACAGTCCCTGAGGAACTGAATACATTTTCAGTCTTCTAGTCATTTCCAGCAGGTGACATAGCTGAAATCACAGGGGCTCCCTTGTGGACTAGGTGGGAGCCAATTAGCATAATTCTGAACTTGGGAGGATGCATCATGACAGCATTCAGGAGCAAGTCCTCTTTGTTGTAAACAAATCTGGTTTGTTCAGTTTTACCTCCCCACAAATATTACAAAATAATCATAGAGAAAAGTCATTTTACAGGGCAAGACCCCATCATCATTGAAAACAGGCCTTTTGGGGGGGGATTTAGGGGGTGAGGGATTTGGGGTTTTTTTGCCTTTTTAAAATTTTCTCCTCAGGAAAGGAAAAATAAGCATTACAGCTGACATCTACCACAGGTAGTAGCTGCAAAATAAACTCTCTCACCAGAGGTTTCCCTCAAGGCTCCTTTAAATATTCCATGACTAGCTACATCCAAACACATCTCCCAAAGGATCAAAGTGCGTTTTTCTTTCACTTGGCAGAAGGCACTGAGCAGTTGCTATCAGTTTACTCTTGCAGTCATTTTGCATCACCTGCTTGCAGAACGAAAAAATCGGGGCTTTTTTGAGAAGCAGTATCTGTTCATGCCACAAGGGCTTTACTCCAGACAGAGGTGCCCACAATCCTGTTCTGTGAGGACAAGCATCTTATTCACACGCCATTAAAAGAGGGAACTCAGCTCTTACAGCAGTTTGGCAAGTTTCTGACTCTGCAACTAGAGATTTGCTGGTCTGGCAAAAAGTAAGAAATCCCAATTAATAGAACTAGATATATAAAGCAAATTGATCCATTTAGAGAAGTTCTGCCTAGGTAATACAGCTCTATTAGCAATGGTGGCGTGCTCTAAATTCCATACATAGAGAAATAAAGTACCTCAAACAAATTTAAAAGCGAAGTTATTAAAGGACTAATGCGGCTACCTCTGCCTGGGTCTTCTACTACATGCTGACAACCCCTGTGCACTAATGTCGACTGGATCTGAGAAATCTGAACAAAGCCCTTCACAGATCTTGATAAAAGACTGTTTCCTCAGGAGTGGAAATATTAGGAGGAAATGCTCCCTTATTAAGGACTGAATAATGCAATGAAGCTGAGACGTTCTTAACAATTCATCAGGCTAACTGGCCATGATACACTCTCTGGGTAATAAATACTATTCATCCCTCATTAGCATGTTCTTTTGTAAAGCTTATATGTAGAGGGTAGAAAAAGATTACAAGAAAAAGTGCATGAAGATGGTACCACACATGAACCCTATAGTGTAGGAAGTAGGATATGCAGGCTCCTTGGAAAGTTCACCCTTGTTTTCTTGGAGGAACTGATATTTCCATCCTTAAGCAGGAAGTCAAGTGCAGGACCACTATCCCAACTTGCTAAGTAGTTAGCAGAGAACTGTGATCAGCTGGAGAACAAAATTTTATTAGTACTCATGTTGATCTAACATGTACAGATCTGCACACACATTACTTAGGTTGGAAGACCTCCATTTTTTCTATACTAAGTTCATATTAATGTCCACAAATTATTACAAAAATGAAATGTTTATTGGCAAAGCTAGTTAACAAAGTTCTTAACCTCCCTCCAATCTCAGGCACTAATTCCTACTCCTCCCTGTCCTGTTTGTGAAGTCATGGCTTAGGGAGGCCACTGAGCATATGTTTATTTTTTTAAAAACAGACAAACCCAAAACAAAATAAGAAAACAAAAGCCAACACACAGAAATTTGGAAAGGCCTGCTTGTATTGTTTTATCCTTACAAAACATTTCTTCACCTTAGGTACAGAGTTTGTCTTCCTCTGTGCATGTACATCAAGGAATACATGATTCTGAAAATCTCATTTTGAAAGTAACCGCCATCATAAGCAACATCTGAAGTCCTGTTTGCTTTTGCTTCCATCTTTAGCAAGCAAAAAGTACCTTTGGTATCAGCCCTTGTGAACGGCTGAAGGAGGAGGTAGGGGCAGGGAGTCCAGAAGGCCCTACAAACGACACAACTGGTATCGCTGAGAGGAAGGACAAATTGCAGGTAGAGCTGGGGCGGGGACGACATGAAAATTTGCACAGTGGCCTAGGGAGCAACTTGGAAAATCTAAGCTTAGTATCTCTGTCCCTCAGTTTCACCATTTTTCCTGTACTGTAAAAGGTCTTTCCTACCTAAAACCCATATTGACAAGGTTTTGTTAACTAAGAGATGTGAAGCACTTTAACAAGGCAAACATTGTGTTGTCAAGTATTATGCTTACACGCATGTTAAGCTATGAACAACAAAGACAGGAAGCTAGGAAAATCTGGCAGAAACATACTGAACTTATGCTGTGGTAGACCAAAGTGAAGTAGACACATTCTACGGGCATGTGTCCATATCAGCAAGAACAGGATTGTATTAAATGTCATATTTATGTAGACTTCACTATGATGAGGGGGAAATAAGCCTACAAGGAAACAGCAAAGTCTTGAATAATTATGATACGTTCAACCCATTAAGAATATTGAAACCTTTGGTGCTAAACCTTTTCCACAACAGGAAAACAAAAGAATAAAGCGTCTGTCTTTTGCAGCCTACATATGAGTACAAGGACCAGTATTGTCTGTTGAAAGCTTGACAGCTATAAAAGCAGCAATTCTCTTCAGCCAGTTCCCAGATAAGGAAAAGGAATCAGTTGTCCCTGGGTCAGACAAGGAAGAAATGATGCTACTAGAAAATCTTCCAAGACGGGTTTTGGCAAGTACCTCTTCTATAATGGAGGCGAGTTTTTGCAGTTTGCAATGGAAATTGATGACATGGCAAAAAATCCAAATAGGACTTCTTAAAACAAGTGTGTGGGCACATGCATAAGCATCCTACTGGTGAAATAGAGCAGATGAGGTGCAGGGCTAGAGGCAAGGCCTGGGATTGGGTTTTGCAGAACTTAGTGTGTTTGGAGGCTATCAGAGGTAAGAGAGAGGAATAGAATAGAATAGAATAGAATAGAATAGAATAGAATATAATAGAATAGAATAGAATAGAATAGAATAGAATAGAATAGAATAGAATAGAATAGAATAGAATAGATCAGGTTGGAAGAGACCTTCAAGATCATCACATAAGGGTCAAGGAGTGAGTGGAAACTGGCAAATTTTATGTTTGTTTTAAAAACAGCACATGACAAGGGACACAGTCTGAATCTTATATTCCAGAAGTCATGGCAGACTGGGGAAGTCCCCACAGACTGGAAAAGGGGAAACATTACTCCCATTTTCAAAAAGGGCAAGAAGGAGGAACCGGGAACTACAGGCCAGTCAGTCTCACCTCTGTGCCCGGAAAGATCATGGAGCAGATCCTCCTGGAGGCACTAATGACTCAGAAGAACAGTGAAGAGGTGATTTGGAATAGTCAGCATGGCTTTGCCAAGGGCAAATCCTGCCTGACAAACCTGGTGGCCTTCTATGATCAGGTGACAGCATTAATAGATGAGGGGCGAGCAACTGATGTCGTTTACCTGGACTTGAGCAAAGCCTTCGACACTGTCCCGCACCACCTCCTGGTCTCCAAGCTGGCGACACATGGGTTTGATGGATGGACCACTAGATGGATAAAGAACTGGCTTGATGGCTGCACCCAAAGAGTGGCTGTCAACGGGTCCATGTCCCAATGGAGGCCAGTGACAAGCAGAGTCCCTCAGGGATCAGTCCTGGGACCTGTCTTGTTCAACATCTCTGTGGGTGACATGGACAGTGGCATCGAGTGCACCCTCAGCAAGTTTGCTGATGACACCAAGCTGTGTGGTGCAGTGGACACGCTGGAGGGAAGGGATGCCATCCAGAGGGACCTGGACAGGCTGGAGAGGTGGGCACAAGCCAACCTCATGAGCTTCAACAAGACCAAGTGCAGGGTCCTGCATCTGGGTTGAGGCAATCCCAGGCACAAATACAGGCTGGGCAGGGACTGGCTGGAGAGCAGCCCTGAGGAGAGAGACTTGGGGGTGTTAGTGGACGAGAAGCTCAACATGAGCTCTCAATGTGCGCTTGCAGCCCGGAAAGCCAATCAGATCCTGGGCTGCATCAGGAGAAGTGTGACCAGCAGGTCAAGGGAGGTGCTTCTCCCCCTCTACTCAGCTCTGGTGAGACCCCACCTGGAGTACTGCATCAAGTTCTGGAGCCCCTATTACAGGAAGGATGTGGACGTGCTGGAGCGTGTCCAGAGAAGGGCCACGAGGATGATCAGAGGGCTGGAGCACCTCTCCTATGAGGACAGACTGAAGGAGTTGGGGCTGTTCAGTCTGGAGAAGAGAAGGCTCCGAGGTGACCTCATTGTGGCCTTCCAGTATCTGAAGGGGGCCTACAGGAAGGCTGGGGAGGGACTTCTCAGGATCTCAGGTAGTGATAGGACTAGGGGGAACGGAATGAAGCTGGAAATGGGGAGATCCAGGCTAGATGTGAGGAAGAAGTTCTTTACCATGAGAGTGGTGAAGCCCTGGAATGGGTTATCCAGGGAGGTGGTTGAGGCCCCATCCCTGGAGGTGTTTAAGACCAGGCTGGACGAGGCTCTGGCCAGCGTGATCTAGTGTAGGGTGTCCCTGCCCATGGCAGGGGGGTTGGAACTAGATGATCCTTGTGGTCCCTTCCAACCCTGACTGATTCTATGATTCTATGATTCTAAGCTGCAACAGGGGAAGTTTAGGCTCGAGGTGAGGAGAAAGTTCTTCACCGAGAGAGTCATTCGCCATTGGAACGGGCTGCCTGGAAGACAGGTCGTAGGTAGTTATGTAAAAAAAAAAAAAAAATAACAGGGCACACTAAATACCTGAGGAGTTACTTTAAAATATGTATATTATAGTCCTCTTTACTGGTAAAATTCTTATATTGACCTATCCTGGCCTGTGTACACACTGATTTTAAAATGCATCGCTCTTTTTAGATCACAGCAGTTTTAAAAACTCTTACCACAAATTCCTCCGGGCTCATATATCATTGCCAGCAAGGAAGACTCTGCAAAAATGAACAAAGTGAAAGCTCTGCTGATTGCACACAGGGATAAAGAATTTGTAACATATTTAATAATAGTTTTAAAAAGCAAACAAATGCACTACTGTATCCTTGAGATCATGTGCCTAAAGCAAAGTACACCCAAGGAAAAGACTTAGAATATGAAAATTATGCTTTTCAGATTTTTTTTCTGGCTTAATTAAAGCTTACTTTTTGCTTTCAGCTTTCTGTGAGTAGAATGTAATTTTTAGTTACTGTATATGACTTTCTTATATTTTAGCCTGAATGTGAAACATTCTGAGTATTAAATATCTGGATCAATAACAGGTAAGGAGACTGGATGGGGTGCTTGGCTGCATGGTTTAGTTGATTAGGTGGTGTTGGATGATAGGTTGGACGCAATGATCTTGAAGGTCTCTGCCAACCTGGTTTCTTCTACTCCTATTCTAGTCTAGTCTAGTCTAGTCTAGTCTAGTCTAAAGCAACCTGAATAGATACATGCTTATCTGAAGGAGGAATAACATGAAACTTGCACTCAAATTCCAGCATTTCTGTATCCTGCCACCTCATGTGGATGGTCAAGAGTGTTCAGGAGACCTCAAGAAGGGATGTGCACATGCATGAAGAGCAGACTTCTATCCTATAACTGATAGTACAGAAGGTCACACACAAGTATTTTCCTGGGGTAGTAGTAGTAACTACTCTTCTGTAGTTTTCTTTTTCTTTTCTTAAACAACATTAGTGGTTTTTTGTAGTTCCATGGAGCCAAAGCCCAGTGCATGTGAGAATTCAAAGATTTGTGTACCAGAAGACTTTCTCTGCTACAGGAATTTCTATTAGCTTTTGTGGGAGTCTTCCTTTTCCCTGTCTTAAGCTATACGCACTGAAATGAAAAATAAATAAGGAAGTCTATTCATCACTTAGTAAGGAGTGGTGTGAATTCGAGTGATGGGGATTCTGAGAGCTGCTGCTGTGATAAGCAAGATTACATTTAACAAAAGCAAGAGAAAAGACATTTGACAATTTCCAAATATCTTGGTTCAAGGAAGAGCACAAAGGCAGACTAGGTTATCAGCAGTGTACCTCACCCTCCAGCGACAGCACATCCTTACCTATCCTTTCATTCTGTACTCAAGTGCAACCATCTGGTTAGGATTACTTGACCTTAGGTAATGCAAGTTTAAAATAAACAACATAAACATCCAGGGTAAGAATGCAGAAGATTTTTTTGATTGCTTAAAGAATGAGGCCTTTAAAAATTCTTATAGCACCATTATCATGAATAACAGTTTTCATGGCATGATGCAACAGAAGGTGGGAAAGGATATGATCACACCAAGCCATGCAATCTTTATTTATTATGTATCACGGAATTTTTCAGAATTGACTTAAGCATATTAACTCTTTATAATCAAGATTGCACTGTGAATTTATGCCTTCTTTGCAGATTTAAAATTTAGTTTGAATTTTATTTTAAAAAGAGGAAGGTAGGAAGGTGCTTCTCCCTACAATACTCAACTCATTAGTCTTATCCAGGACTTCAGTTGGGATTTTCTAATCTATAAATGCTAGAGCCTGAGTCATGCAAGCCGTATGGAAACATAAAGGTTACTTTTAACTCAAATAAACAAAATAAATAAATACTAATTTCCAAGATCTTGCTAGAGGAATCTGATTAAAGATAAGATTGCCTATTTTCCTCTTCTATCATGAACTTTAATTGGATGTAAACACGACTTCCGTTTTTGGTTTAATTGTGAAGTATTGTTGAAGGCAGGAGACATACTGGTTAAGTGGCAGATATAGACATGTATATACATTTATACATGCATTTATATCAGATGATACAAAGGCATTATTTGATAGATATCAAAAATTAAAGTTAAAAAATTGCTGACACACACTATGTTAGCTTGCACAGCTCGTGTGCCACAGCAGTTGCTCAGGCTACACTGCCTGATAATGATTAGTCTCCAGTGACTCCATCACTTAAATATTGAAACAAAACAGAAGGCAATCATTCTAAAGTATGTGTTCACCAAGTGCCAGAATGAGGCATCTGTAATCATTCTTATGAGTGTGGAAATGCTTTCCCCCCATTCTCTGTCACCCCTCACACCTTCCCCTGGTCCTTCCCTGACTCAGTGTTGCTTGACTGTCAATCCAACAGAAATAATTTTCATTGTGTGCTAGATTAAGAGCAGCGGCTGGCACCTGCACAAAGGTAGGAGAGAGAAGTGCTTAACTTAACTCCTACTAAAATAGATGCTTGTGAAGCTGTGTTGTTAGGCATACAAGTACAAGTCTTCTAAGATTCTAGTAACCCATGGCTACACATACAGGTGTGAGCAATTTTTGCATCCTGGCAGCTAGACGCACAATGCCACAGTGTTCACTCATAACTTTTCTCCATTATCAATAAAAAAAGGTAAAAGTAAAATCCTTAGGTTTCTATCACAAATTTTCAAACCACTTACAGTACACAAATACTTGGAATATCTGTAACAAGATCTACTGGACTGACATGGTTTAACATGTAAAATGCATCTCCCAGAGAAGCTGAACCCAGTAAAATATAATGTTCACTGAAATACTCTCCATCTCCAATTAACTTACCCACAGGGAATGGCTTCTGCTACACTCTACACCAAGGACAGAAAGGATTGCGATTCTGAAGAATCTTCCTCTTGACTCTGAAGGTCAGTATCTGGTAATACACCCCTTCTGTTCGCCACACCTATAAATCAAATGGGATTCTGATGAATTAAAACATTGACAATCAACACATGGTCCATGCATGTGGATATGCAGTAATTGAGGTGTACTGGGAGGGGGAGGTATAAATAGGATGGAATATTTAGCATATGTCAATATTCACAATTACACTGAATGTAAAACAACAATGTGATGGGTTTAAAGAAGCAGGGATTATTTTTAGTGAATAAGTCTTAGTCTCAGGATCCAGGTGATTGATCCTAATCCTAGTTCTATCAATGCTTCTGAATGAGTGTAGACAAGGCACTTCTCTCATTTTATTTTGCACTGGAAATGACAAACATTACTACTTTCAGCAGAACACTTTATAGAATAATGGAATAATTTAGGATGGAAAAGACCTTCAAGAGTGTTGAGTCCAACCATTAACCCTACTCTACCAAGTCCACCCCTAAGTCATATCCCCAAGCACCACATTTACATGGTTTTTAAACACATCCGGGGCAGGTGAATCAATCACTTCTCTGAGCAACTGGTTGCAATGCCTGACAACCCTTTCAGTGAAAAAGGTTTTCCTAATGTCCAACCTAAGCCTCCTGTGGTACAGCTTGAGGCCATTCCCTCATGTTCCATTACTAGTTACCCAGGAGAAGAGACCAACACCCACCATACGACTACCTCCTTTCAGGTAGTTGTAGAGAGCAATAAGGCCTGCCCTCAGACTTTCAACAGACACAACACCACCAGTTCCCTCAGCCACCCCTGGTAAGACTTGTTCTCTAGGCTCTTTGCCAGCTTAGTTGCCCTTCCCTGGACCCACTCCAGAACCTCAATGTCTTGTATTGACATAGCCAAAACTGAACACAATACCCGAGCTGTGGCCTTAGCAATGCAGAATAGAGGGATGCTTACCTCCCTTCTCCTGCTTGTTATACTATTTCTAATACAATCTAGGATGTGATTGACCTTGCCCACCTGGGCACAGTGGTGGCTCTTATACAGCTACTTGTTGATCAGTACTTCCTGGTCCCTTTCCACTTGACTGCTTTCAGACCTCAGATATTGCATGGGGTTGTTATTGTCTTTAGCAGCAGTAGCCAGGTTGAGTTCCAGTTGGGCTTTGGCTCTCCTAATGATGTCAACAAGGAAACACACCAATACTTTTACTTACCTGTCTTATTTATGTGGTGCAGACTGTGATATAATGGAAGACCAAAGGGATTTGCCAAAGCTGCCTTTATGTATCAAAAGGTAGTTCACTGGGAAGAGGGTAAATGATTCCAAAAAAGGTCTATTCTTGGTGGTCTCACAAGGGTATTAGTCACACAGATGACTCAGAAAAGGTAACTATGATAAAAGCTGTTGGCAGCCAAACAAAATGTGAGTAAAGCCAGTTTCTGAGCACTTTAGCACATGGCACTCCTAATGACTTATTTAAAATTAAAAGCTCAGTGGGAAGCAAGACATTGAAAGCAGCATCAGAAAGTTTTCTAGCAATTGGCAAACCAGGAACAATTTTATGTTATGTATAAATCACTTGATATAGTTTTAACCACTTTTTCTATTGACTGGGATAGCTCTCAAGATAAAGCTAAGAAAAATAACATGCCATAATTTGACAAGCCTGAGAAATTAACAGGCTTGCAGAATATAATTGTCAATGAGATGTTTTTAGATCAGGGTCATAGAAGCTGTTGTTCCAGCCAACTCAGTCTCAGTCTCTGCAGAAAAACATGAAACTTGTAACCTGCATACTCCAGGCAGTCTAATCTCAACCCAAATACCTCCTGCACTCTTGCTCTGTTTTGGTTTGTTATCTCTGCCAATGCTCTTCCCAATAATAAACAAAAAAAAAAAAAGTTAAAAATCATACAAAGAATCACATCTGACATTGATGGTCTCCTAAGCCTATCTTTCATGAAAGAAGTGTTAATCTGTTTAATTGGGTAAAATTTATCAGATAGAGTAGAATAGAATAGAATAGAATAGAATAGAATAGAATAGAATAGAATAGAATAGAATAGAATAGAATAGAATAGAATTAACCAGGTTGGAAAAGACCTTTGAGATCATCAAGTCCAACCTACCACCCAATCAACTAAACCATGCAACCAAGCACGCCATCCAGTCTCCTCCTAAACACCTCCAGTGATGGTGACTCCACACCTCCCTGGGCAGCCCATTCCAATGGCCAATCACTCGTTCTGTGAAGAATTTCTTCCCAACATCCAGCCTAAACCTCCCCTGGTGCAGCTTGAGACTGTGTCCTCTTGTTCTGTTGGTGGTTGCCTGGGAGAAGAGACCAGCCCCCACCTGACTACAACCTCCCTTCAGGTAGTTGTGGACAGCAGTAACGTCTCCCCTGCATCAAAGAAGCATCGAATAAAAGTTTTGTCATCTCTACAGGGAACAGGGTAAGAAATAGCAAGCTTAGGCTGCAGCAAGAGAGACTTTGTTTAGACATTAGGAAAACTTTCTCACAATAAGGCTAGTTAAGAACTGGAACCAGTTATAAAGCAAGGCTACAGTCTATGTCATAGGAGAATAGTTAAGGCCAAGCTGTACAAAGGACACAGGAATCCCATCTCAGAAAGGGGGATGTATCAGATGATATTAACAGGCCCCTTGTATACCTACTTTTTCTGCTGATTCTGTCCTTAACACAAAATCCAGCTGTGACTACAGAGTAGCCTATGTTAAGTGCAAGATGGTTTAAATATTTCCAGAATGAGTTTTCTGAAAATAAAACAGCTAAAAAAATAAAAATCCCAGTGCTGCAAGCTCTTATGGCTTTGTCTTCAATCTCACTGTACTTGACCCATTTCTTAAAATGCCATCACCCAGAGTCAAGCAATTTCATGAGAGCTAGGTTTAAACAGGCAAGAAGCTGTTTAAATTTATGGTGCAGGAAAATATAAAATAAAGCAGATTAAAAGCATGACAGAAGTGTTTCCAGCAGTTGTAAATCCAGAAGAGAAATTAATTAATACACTTAGCTTTAAAAAAATATCAAAAAGCAGTTGATTAAAAGTCTTATGATTAAGACTGTTTCCATTTCCTAGTGTTCATTAATATTTGATGTTTTTAATGGTTAACATCTAAGTCAAGCCTAGGCCTGAAGTCAACAAGAAAAGGAGACTGTGCCGTGGAAGTAAAGGTTCAGAAATCTTATGTAACTCCCAAGAAGTGGTATAGAGACAGGGATGTGGGTACCCCCTTTCCAGTCCAAACCTGGTGAGTACCCAGTGAAACCAGCAGGTAGTAAGAAAACTCTCAAGCAAAAAGTTCTAAAGCAAAACCCATTCTTGCTGTCACAGAAAACGCAGCTAAGAAAGCAGCAATTGTTGCCACAGGATGCTGTGGCACTTGCATGTGCGTACATGGCAACACTGTGAGCATGCCTCCAGCACAGGAACTCCCAGTCGCAATTTTTTGACTGAGGGAAATATCTGGGAGAAGGGATCACCCTGCACTTCCTCATCTTTCACAGTACTTCACAGGCAACTCTTACAGGTCACTGTTGAAGGCAGGATACCAGGACAGACTTTTAATCTAACCATGAAAAAAATGCTCTCACGTTTTTACTCCTTTGTTGTGGTCTTGATGAGGTATACAGGTAGGACTCACGAAGAAATAATTTCCACTCTCCAAAGAGCAGACTTCTTTTTCTCGAGGCTGTCAGCCACACTCTGCCAATACATTCCCTAAGTAAAAACTTTTAAAACAAATAAACCCACAAATGAAACTGATAGTGAAGAATTTCTTAAGTGCATGAATATAATGATACTTATCAAAAATCAGCAGTTTTCATCTGACCTGTCATCGCTCTGCAATGTTTTTCATTATCATAAATCAAAAGGCATTGTTTGGTTTAAATAATTTACTCCTTAAAGATGAATCACCTTTGATTTCCTGAGTTTTGCTTGCAGCAATAGAAAAAAGCATTCAAAATTGTACAGCAGTGAAAAATTCTAGTCTCACTTTGCATAAAAAAAACCTCAGAGAGCTCTAAAATTTAATCTAGCAAGCAACATTAAATGAAACTGAACTACAATTTAGGGAAAGGGGAAAAAAAGTACATTTCTCCCTCTGTGGGGCTATTAATCTACAGTTTGGTCCAGAGAGTGCATATACAGCAGCCTGTGAAGAGGAACCCAAGCTCTAACAGCCCAATGAAGATAGGCCCTCAAATATTTAACCACAGGTGCATATCTAAGCTTTCCTGTAACATCTCTCCCAGAAGAAATCACTAAGCATCCTGCACTGTATTGTACAGACACCAGCTATGTGGCTTAAAGCATATCCTGCATACTGACGTGCAAATCACCCAAGACCCAAATCACCCAATGGGTTTTCCCAATGAGCTCTTCCCTTCTGAGAAGCAGAGTCCTCTTCTCCCTTCATACTGCTGCCATGACATTATACCCCATGCCCAGAAGTGCAATTAAATTCCTGCCACTTTTTCCAAAGTCAGGAAAAATAGGGTCATTTAAAAAGTGAGTTGAATAAACTGATGAGCCCAATGGGCTGGAACAGCAAGACGGATCACAGCTTGGCATAAGTCATCCCCAGGGGGGAGACACAAAAGAAATACGCTGCATGCAACTGTATCTAGGTTTGTTCTACAAAGAAAACTCTCATAAGAAAAGAAACAAGAAAAACTAAAATAGGCTTCATTCTTTATGTCTCCCATTAACTAGAACCCTCATGGCGTTTCCCATCAATTTAACTTTTGCATGACTGGATACTGGCCAGGGTACACTCAGCATCCATATGGTCAGCAAAGAGCTCAAGAGCAACAGTGCAACGCTGTTGTCAGGCAAAGCAGATAAATCACTACACATTTCTTCAGAAGCCAGCTTTTCTAAAACTTGCCTCCCAACTTAAGGAAGCTGAAATTAGCAGAGTTTTTTATGAGTCCTGCTTGTCCCACAAGCAACCTTATACCTTAGAACCTGCATGATGGTGCCTTATTTTTTGACCCTCCTTTACACCAAGGAGGACACATGAAAATGGTTTCCTGTGCAGAGAATAGCTATCTGTAAGCCTTGGGAAGCATTACAATCTGAAAGAAAAAAAGGGGGATTGGGGGGCAATGTCAGAGACAGGAGGAGGGATGAAGCCAGATGCATGCATTTGAATATCAGTTCTGCTGGTAATTGTCTTTGGGGAAGACAGTTCATCTCAGCCTTACTTTCCTCTCTCCTTGTATAACTGAGACATTATACACAACTCTGATGAAAGTGTGAAATTTAGTAAACATATTAAGCAACAAGAGAACAGTCCATCTTGCTAATTTAGCAGCCTGTAAGTTAGCCTCTGGTCAAACTAGGTTACCTTTACAGCCCAGGGATAGATAGAGGTTGAATAGATCACCTTATTTTCCTCCCATTGAGTTTAGAAAACCAGACACTTGGACGCATTTAGGCAAAACTAATCCCATCTTCAATGTTGAATCATAGCAAAGGCCAGGAATCTTCTGTTGCTGGCACATTAGAAAGTTGAAGGCTGTGTTCATGGTGAGCAAGCCTGAATCTTCTGTTTGCACATTAGAAAGCTGAAGGATGTGCTCATGGTGAGCAGGCTTCTAATTTTTCTGTTCAGAAACTGTAAATTCAGAAGCTTTTTCCTTACTTAGCCCTTGATTATTTATTTGAGACATTAGGAAAACATCACACTCTGGCTTTGATCTATCAGTGCTGCTAGGTTACCAGCTTGCTGCTTTCTGGCAGCACATCAGCCAGTACATAGACAGGATTTTTTTGTACATGAGCATTACTTATCTCAAATTCAAATGTGATTTTGGTAACATGCCCACATGCTTTAATGACTGTTCCTGACACTGTGCAGATACACACCCCAGCTCCTCATGATCTTCAACCAGAAGTTAGGTGTACCTTTTGCAAAAGGAATGAGGGAGAGGGAAAGAGTACAGCACACCGTATAAGCCCATCATCTCTCCTTAGGAGATGCCTCCAGATCTTTTGCATCTACAGAGATATTGCAGAACACTCTCAAATTTAGCATAAACCAGACAGAGGAAAGGCATAAGTGATTGCTACTGCTTGACACTGAATTCACATGCAAGTCACAAGGAGCTTGTACTGTTCTGAAGTATGACCCTTGCAATCAGAAGATTGAATTCTTTTCTTCATTCTTGGGCAGCTTCTTTCCCTTAAAGCTGAAATTCATCATCATCATCTTCATTCCATCATATAGAATAATACCTGGCACTTTTAAAAACAGCTACTGGTGAATCTGTGGTGCCTTTTGTCCTCCAAGTCCCCTGGCTGAGCTAAGCATTCCTAATATATCATATTACTTACATTAACAGTAATAAACAAGCATTTCCATGGCAATTTCCATAATCAAAGCTCTCCACTCAAGAGCTCCTTTGGAACTATCAGGTGTCTTTGCAAAGAGGAAACCAAAGCAAAAGAATTATGCAAAATGCTCAAAGCCACAAAGTGAGTCAGACTCCAAGGGGGGGGAAGGGGAGGCTGGGACGTGTGGAAATCTCCTTCAATTCTCCTATCTATGCTTATGCCTCAAGGCAATCCCTGTCTTTCACAGCTAGGGACCAATTCAGATACCATTTACACAAAGATAATTCCACTGACACTTTCAGAGTTAGCCCTGATTTATTGCACCATCTGTGAGATCAGCATGCAGCACAAGACACTCCTATGACTGGAAAATATTTTACTGACAAGATATATATATAAATATTCCTTCCTGCCCTCTGTTGCTAATCTTTAATGGCCACCTTTGTTCCAACATATTTAGTCAAATTTTGACTGAACCAAGAATTTTTCAACTTTAAATAGCCTTGTTAATTTGTTTGAGTGTGATGCATCATACTGGCCACATAGCTTTTTTGGCATGCAGTTTGACTTTGTCCTAGTACTTCTCTTTTCCATTTGATTGAATTTTCTGCTTCTTGGTAATACAGCCATCATCTATATTTTTTCATTTGCATTATATCTCCCATCTTCTCAGCAGTAATAACAACCTGTCTATGGAAAAAGAATCCTGAACACAAAACCCTGTATCCTCTACCTTCTCATTTGATTACAGGAAAGTCCTCAGCTATGCTTGCAGAATTCTAACAAAGCGCTGATATTTCACCTAAATCATCAAGCACTGCTCCTCTCTGGAATGTATGAACAGCACCACCTGGCACCTGTGATCATCTAGATATAAATGCTGTGAGACTGAAATAAAATGTTTACTAACATAAAAATAAATGGTCTATAACTAGTGCTTCTCATGTGCTTCTCCACCTTCATCTGCCTTTCTTAACCTGTACATACAAAGTCACTGAAGAAAAGACTAACCTGTTAACAAACACGAGATTACATCACTCCAGTGCTTCAGTGAGTCAGTTATGCTCACTAACAGTTTAGATTCATTCCCTGTATCACTGTTTGACAAAGCTTCTGAGTCATTGTCACCTTGGATGACACTATGTCTGACCCTTCTCATGTTGCAAATTCTAATGTAAATGGAGATAAAAAGTCCAAAGACACAAATAAATTTTAAAAAAGACAACAAACAAACAAATCCCACCAGCACACAGTTCTGTTGCAAGTAACAAGTTGTATTCTTCCCCCTACCTCCCAGAGAACAAAGCAAGTAAAAAATTAGCAACTTCACTCGTGTTTTCCCTTAAGCTTCCAAAGCAACTGCAACAGAGGAAAAACCTCTGCATCCCACTCAGGCTGCTGCCCAGGCCTCCGCCACAGGAGGATCAGGCTTGTTTGCTCCTGAGGGCTTTGAAGCAACAGCAGTTTTTTTGGAGCTGCTAGTGCTCCCAGCAGTCAGCATGGGTGTTGTCACAGCAACCAAAACATCTGGGTCTGAGACCCAAAGCATCTGTGTTGTCTTTCTGGTTACTGACATCAGTATCAAAGTTCAATTAAAAATACATGGCCATGAGTAGTTATCAGTATAACACATGCAACTTTTTCTCATGAGCGTGTATCATACAAAAAATGCTAATTCTCATTTCAGATCTTACCACCTGAAGGCCAGTGTGCAGAAATATTTAATTTGGATAATAATTTTAGGGCAGTTACTCATATTTTGTTGCTGTTGAATTGCTAATGATAACTGTTGTTTCTAAAAGGTGCAATACAGTACACTATACTAGGTAGGGCTGCCATTATCCAGAGAAGCTTCAGTTACATTTTGGTGCTATATCTCCTCCCATTCTGAATGCAGCTTCTGTGGGACAAGGTTTAGGCAGCTTATTAGCTCTTGATTGTACCTGGATTTTTGCTAAGTATGGAATTATCATCAGCCATATAGCTGGCATATAAGAAAATATTAAACAGTGTAGTGCTCCTTAGGTTGAAAAAGAAGATGTGCAGCTGAACAAAAATCATGTAGAATAGCAAGAAAAATTATCTGAAGGGCTTTTAGAATCTTAGGAGAAAATATTGCCATTTTTGCAATGCAAAAGATAGGGGTTGTCACAGAAATCATCAGGCTGCAGGGTAAAGCAACAAAAGTACATTCTCATGCAACGCCAGGTTAAACTGTGGAACCCATTGCCACTAGACAGTGCAAAGACCAAAAGCACAAGCAAATTCAGATGCTAATTACAAAAGGGTTTAGGAAAGAGGCACAAATTGCAGCTAAAAAAAAAAAAAAAAAAAAGACCTGACCTAAAGTTGCAGGTTCTCCCAGATTATACTGGGAGAAGGATAGACACAGCCATCCTCATAAATCTGCTAAAATATATATCCTTCTCACTAGATGTGACTGGTATGAACTGTTTGAGGCCAGAAACAGATGGCAAAATAGGAGCAGAGCCCTGACTCTCATTTCAGCTCTGGGTATACTAATGCTCATTCAGGTAAGGAATTAGTAGCCCAAGCAAATCATTATTTGGCATAGATACCCAAATTTAAACCCAAGTTCTGTGTTAACAGTCCCTATCACCAGGAAAACAGGAGCTGTAAAAAACACTTTATTTTCAGATTTGTTTTGAAGACTAATCTTATCAAGTCTCTCAAGTGTTTCTTATTCTAGCAGCAATATCACCAAGCCACTTAACATGTTCATATCACCTTTGGCCTATGCTTTTAGAGCAGAAGCTATTAACAGTAACTTTATATATGCCATTCTTGGCCAGAATCTCGAAACACCCTTTCCTCTTTATCAGCTCACAGATACAAGAGGTGGCAAGGGAGCTATTTCCATCAGCAATGCTCCATTTGTCTATGAATGGAGAAAGTGAAAATACCAAAAAACACAAAACACCCAAAGCACCCACAACTGTAGAAAATGACAAGAAATTGTTACATATGACAAAGTGCCTATATTTAGCCTGTATCTGGGGCTAAACTATAGCAGTTACTCTATAATCTGATGATCCCTCTCCATGGGGGAAGTGGGATCAGGAAAAGAAGGGAATATCCACAGGTTGAAATGAGAACAGATTTAATGAAATACTCAAATTAATACCAATATCAGTAGAGGATATATAAAGTTACTCTCAGCCCAGCAAAACCAGGACACAAGGTACTCCAAACAAACAAACAGCAAAAAAAAACAGGAAAGGGGAAAAAAGCGCTCCCTGGGGTTAATTGTAAAGGAAATCTGAAACTCTTTCCAAACCATTATTCCTAATTACTGCCATTAGTTGAATCAAGCTGTCTTCACAGGCAAAAATGCTAGAAAGATGCTCATCTCCTGCCTCTGTCATCTTCTCTTCTGCCCACCACCATGCTGTTGTCACACACACTACTGAGATCATTCTCTAGCTCATGCAGCTCTGACAGCTCTCCGGCATCTCAGTCTGTCAGCATACCAGCTCTGGCAAATTCTCTGTGTGTCTACATATTCCTCCTTAGGTAGGTGTCACAGCTGCTTCAGAAGTCTGCAGCAGATCACCCATTCACTATTTTTCTTAAGTGTACAAACCCCAACGTGCTGCACTGGCTGCGTGATCCCCTATGCTCTAGGCATGGCACAGGTATCCTTGTCTTGGTGTTCACTATCACTGGAGCATAGGATGGGGAAGCTGCTCCAGGCTCCTCCAGGCGAGTCCCTTGCAATGGAGGCAATCGTGTAACAGGTACTCAGTGCCTACAAACACCAGCCTCTGCTGCTCACTCAGCACTGCAAGTCCTGCCATGGGGGAAGAAAAGGAAAGCCAAAGGTCCAAGAACCTCAAAATCTCCTGTGCATCCCAGGCATCATGACAGTGCAGAGAGAGAGAAGAGCTGGAGGTGCCACTGCCTCCATCCACTACCAGCACAACTTTGATACATCCTTTCCACTGCTGTTTAGCTGCTGTTTTGCATTTTGAGATGAGACTAATTCTTACTATTGACCTACATACAATGCAGTGTGGGAACTGAACAGTGGTCCAAAAGATTCCTTCATATCAGTATCTGCAAAACCAGGTCTACCATCAAAGCTGGCATGCAAACCAAGCTTCCCACTGGCCCAGCCTCTGATATTACATCCTTTGGTGTACAAAGTTGGGTGTCTTTTCCACTCTTCAGTATGAGGTTTTTGGGATGGAATAACTGGCAACAGAATATGCATGGTTATCCTGGCAATAACCCAGGTGACATCTGGATGTTAACTAAACTGACATGAACTACACAGCAGAGAGAGGAAAGAAGGAAAACACCTGTCTTTCCGGTTCAATTACTGCAAATAAAGTTTCTCTACTTCTAGGAGTGCTTCAAGTACAGCATATGGAAGGGTTTGAGAATCTGGAGGCTCCTGATTAAAGTGCTGTTATTTTCAGTGCCACAGTCAATCAGGGATTGTATTTTGGTCTTTTGAGAACAGGGAGATGGTTTGCATGTCTGCTTGTGCTGTACCTTAAGGCTCTCCAAGCAACTTCACTGAACAGAATCAGCGCGTATTTACAAAGAGGGAAAAGTAGGGCTGCTGCTTCCTAAAAAACCCTCTTTCCATCATCTCCTGTACAATTCATCCAAGCTGTATTTGAAGTCACAAAAAGCAGACATCCTATATTTTCCACAATAAATAAATATATTTTATTTAAACTGTAAAACCCGTTTGTTTAACACTGTGAAAAGAGGCATGCAGCAGAAGCCTGCTGTTAGCATGACATACAGTAATGAATCAGTTAGCAATGAGAGCTAGGTGGAAGGGTTGATCCATGACATGAAAACAGAAACTAGTTTTTTTATAGTACCTCCCTGACATACTGGCACATCTGCCCCTTTCCAGCTCTTTTCAAAGCACAGCACTACTCTTCCGATTTGGGTTTCAGCAGTTGGTTGAACACAGTATCACTTCGCAGATTTCAGGGGAGTGATGCCATACAAGTGACTTTAGGTGTTGGAAGTCCCATGAAATCAAAGGATTTGTGCTTAGGAAGAGTTTGTTCCACATTTAGTCCCTTTCAGTGAAGTCTGAATGTGTAAATCTATCACATCCCCACTTGACTCTGCACTGTGGAGACACAAAGTGACACAGAGGGATTTTGGCAGTAGAAAGGAAAAAGCTTCAAAAACACTTCACTGAACCCTGAAACATGCCAAAATATACCAGGTGCTAAGGATGAAAACCTGACAGGGAGAAGCATTTCTCTGTTAGAGGGAGGCTAAACTCCCTGAGAGGAAGCACAAGTGCTCTCCTACAACAACCCACTCCTCTCAATAAATCATGCCATGAACACATAGCAAATGCATCACAGTACAGAAGCAGGATTTGCTATCCCTCAACCCTTCCACATCACCCCTCATTTCTCCAGGCACCCACTTCCTGCGTGGAAGCAGAGGAATGGAGCTGAAGTGGCCTGTCATGGTTTACAGTACCTGAGAGTGCTTCTGGAGCTCCAGTTCTGAGTGGAGCTGAAGGACACCCAACAGTGTCTGTAGCAGAAGATAGTGGCTGCTTTTCATTTCTGTGGTAATGCACAGTTGTGGCAAGTGTCCTATCACACTGCTGATCTCCAAAATTGGTTTGCAGTATTCCTCCATGTGGTGTCCCATATCTGTCCTCTCTCATTCACCTTGAGTCACAGGAGGCATTGAAGATTTCCACTGCATGCTTTGCTTCATCTGCATGATTGCTTAGAAAGTCCCCTGGACTTTGTCTCAATTTACTTCATTTTCCTTTGCCCATTCCCCATGTCCTGGCCAAGGCTTGTATTTTCTGTAACTGTATACTAACAGTCTCATTTTGGGCTGCATCCTAGCTTCCTCAAAACCCCAGTCCAGGATTAAGACCTTTATCCACTCTTTCAAATGTGACCTCCTTCTTTAAAGAAAATGATAGACACCCCAGAAGGTGACAAAGCCAGACCCTGCTTCAGAGCTCAGGGATGGGGACCAGAGTCTTTGGAGCTGGCAGCAGCCTGTGGGCGGCTTGGCAAAGCAGATTTTGTAACCACTGATCAGTGAGGGGACAAAGCCACCAGGGAGGACTTGGGAGGAGGTGGCAAGCAGGATGACAGCAGCTGCAGCTCCTTGATTGGGAATTGCAGGGATAAAGGAGAAAAGAGGCCCCAACCCAGCTTGAAGGGTCCGTGAGCATCAGCCGTTTGCACGAAGCCACCCAGGTGCTCACTGCCATGATGGAGCCTTAGGTGCCATGGTGCTTAAAGCAACTGTTTTACTGACAAAACTTCCAACACTGCACCTTAGTCTGAGAGATAGAAGTGTAATTTAGATTAAGCAGGAAAGCCTTTATGAGTTAATTAAATACCAACTGCTAAGCCATACCCCACCAATCATTATCTGTGTTTTGATACGGGCATATTACATAACTGTTAAACTTGGTATTTAACAGATAACTTCCTTATTAGAAAGATTAAACATCTACTTGAGAGATTTCATTTATAAAATGTCACCATTCTGGTTTACTAGACTTCTTGCTGTGTTTAACACTAACAGTGGGTATTTAAAGAAATAACAAATGAGCTGTCAGCTGGGAGCGCTCAGCAACAAGCAGGACCTGCCCTGGGACAGACTTTGCCGGTGCTGCTGGGGAGCTCGTCCAGGGATTTGGCGCGGGGCCCCTCCCCTGGCACTGCATTTCTCACCTTTTTTCGCATCTGCAGACTGATGGGGAAAAACTTCAACATTCCCCAGCATCAGCGGGATCAGTCTAATTCTCTCCCAATCATCCCTGGTTACATCTTCTCCCAGGCAACATTTTGCTGAGAACATGGTGGAGTGAGGTCTGCTGATTGGTACCAGCGTGTGATACACGCAGAACTATGTCATCATTTCAACTCCCAGCTGCCACTAGCACTGGCCTCCACGGGATAAAATGCACACTTGGTGCTCTGTGCACAAAAACAAAGATAATCCCCATCTGCTCTTCTGTAAGGCATCTGAAAATTTTGCTGGGGGTGTGCTTCCATAATTCTGGTGTTAGCAGGCCAGAAACAAGGAAACACAAATCTATCCAAAGAGTATTTTGGATGGGGAGGACATCATGGCCAGAAGACCATCCCAGAGTCAGAGGACACAATCTCAGTGGAAGTCAGATGCAGAGGACAGGGAGCATTGGTGGTGCAGCTGATGCCCCATTTTAACAGAGGTGGTGAAACAGCAGGACTTTGAAGAACGGCTGCAGGGCTGACATGGGAGCCACAAAGCCCTAATCCTGGCTTTCCTCCAGATCTTGGCTCTGAGGACGTTTTTTCTGGAAATTAACATTTTAAGAACTAGACTGAGTCACCTGGATACTGGGGTGTACAGCCATGCAGCCTTACAACCAAACTAGGTCTCTATTTAATTTTTGTATAAATGTTTTTATTGCTGCTAGAAACAGGGATCTCCAGCAAGCCCCAAGGAGGAGCAGAGGGCCCTGGCCATCCCCTTGGTAAGCACTGGCTTACAACTTCAGCAAGACTGGCAGGGAAGAAGTTAAGAATTAGTTAGCTTAAAAAGGCTGCTTATTGAGGGGTGGGTTTGGAGCAACCTGAGTTAAGGAAGCAGCCTTAACAATATAAGAAAAGGAAGTACTGGTCATTGGTTTGTTTGTTTATTGTTTCAGCAGTTTGTACTGTGTATGTCTCATGTCCTATCTTCATTCTTCAGTCTCCCAGAAAGTTAATTATCCAAGGGAAGCGGCACTTCCTGCCAGCAAACTCCTGGGTCCTCTCCCATTGTTCAGGGAGCTGACACACAGTGTTAGAGATGGCAGAAAGGACTGTTCATGTCTCAGCCGGCGAGAAACACCCCAGAGACTGCAGTTAGTTAATAAAACAGATGGGTTTATTGGCATCAGCAAATTTCAGTGCTAGTGATGCATTTAATAGGGTTTGTCTGAAGAAAATCCACATAAAAACTAAAACTAAGAGTTTAGGGGCAGGGCAATAAAAGTAGGAGAGAAAAGAAGATGATCCATACCTCTGGCAGCTGTGTCATGTCTCCATTGCCTTTGCGCAACAACCCTTTTCTGATAGGACTCATTAATCAGCAAGAGAAGAGATCTCTACCTCTACAAGCCAGACTCAGCTGGCCTAAATCTCATGCAATCCCTGTCCAAAACAAGTTTTTAAATTCCCTAACACAGGACATCTGAATACTCCTCAAAGGCCTGGTGCTTTCCCTTTGCTTCGTACAGAGGCTTACATGGACGTGAGGGTGACTCCAAACCCATAACATAAAAACCCTTTTTTCCCCCAAGCCCCTGCACCCTTCCTTCATCTCTTCAGAGTTTCTTTTTGGTGTTTCTGTAACTGTCAGGAAACAGCACCTTACAGAAGGAGTGTGCTTCTCTCAAATGCTGTACAGACTCTTCAATATTTTTATTTTTTTAAAAAGAGCACTTTGTACAATCCCTAAGCACGATCTGAAGCAACACAAACAATAACAAGCAGCAGCCAACCTGTGGAGCTGGGATACAGTTGTGCATCTCAGCTTAAGGAAAGATTGAGGATGCTTAAGACAGGTGTATGTTAACCTCCCAGGAAAATAACAAATAAAGAGGGAGAAATTTAAAAACCATAAGCAGGACATAGATCATAAACCACAGAGGCACAAATCTGTATCGCTGTGTGTTTGCTAACTTCGTTTGAAATATGTGACTCCACCCTCTAAGGAGCCAGGAGCTGGAGTTAGTCAAGAGCAAGAGGACTTTTGCTCACAGACATTGTTAAAGGTAAAGCAATTCGGATTAACTGCTTTAAAGCATGTGTTGCCATTTTGATTACAAAGTGGGCTTTGCTTTGTTGCTTAGTTGTGCTAATTTTCTCTGCATACCTTCACTTTTGCACAAGCTCTGTGCTTTGTAACTCCAGTGCCTTGGAAACTGTGTCACATTTATGCCGCTCTGATGTCATTTGGAGGTCAAAATTCACTCATCTAAAATTTTAGAGAAAAAGCAAAACACAGATCTTGGATTTTCTCTTCAGAAGGAGACGTTGTTTCTAGGGACAAGCTGAGTGCTCCTCTTTGGGACAAGATGTGGCCAGAGGGGCACTGTCATCGCAGCAAGATTTCTTCCATGAGGAAATATTATTTACACATGCTACATCCAAATAACAGCAGTGACAAAGAGGACTAGTAATTGATCCTGCTTTAAATAGCTAATTTTCTACTGCAGGGAGGAGCATTTTTGTGGACATTTCCGTAGCAAGATGTTCTGCTCACTTCTGGCCCAGCAGCAACAGATGTCTCCTCCCTCCCCCTCCCCCTCCCCCTTCCTCTCCCCCTCCTTCCCTCTTCCCCCCTTCCCTTCCCTTCCCTTCCCTTCCCTTCCCTTCCCTTCCCTTCCCTTCCCTTCCCTTCCCTTCCCTTCCCTTCCCTTCCCTTCCCTTCCCTTCCCTTCCCTTCCCTTCCCTTCCCTTCCCTTCCCTTCCCTTCCCTTCCCTTCCCTTCCCTTCCCTTCCCTTCCCTTCCCTTCCTTCCCTTCCCTTCCTTCCCTTCCCTTCCCTTCCCTTCCTTCCTTTCCCTTCCCTTCCCTTCCCTTCCCTTCCCTTCCCTTCCCTTCCCTTCCCTTCCCTTCCCTTCCCTTCCCTTCCCTTCCCTTCCCTTCCCTTCCCTTCCCTTCCCTTCCCTTCCCTTCCCTTCCCTTCCCTTCCCTTCCCTTCCCTTCCCTTCCCTTCCCTTCCCTTCCCTTCCCTTCCCTTCCCTCCTTCTGTTGTCAGCAAACATGTAAGGAAAGAATTTCACTATTTCAAGAATTTCAGGATTTTGAAATGGTGCTCACACGCTTGACACTACCCAGTCTCAGGACAGAGCTCAGCTGTTGAACAGATGAAAGGTCAGTCATGATTTTCTGCAGATGTTTTGGATCAAATAATAGTGCTTAAAAGGAAAAACAAGAAAAAAAAACAAAAGTATCTCCAGACAGTTCAGAGCCATGATAAATAATTTACAAAGTGGTTAAACAAATCATGTGAAAGAGCTCTAAACCAGGATGTTTTGGCTTTCTAATGGGGATACGTTTAAATTAAACGGCCAGTAAATAATGACCCAAAGACCTTCATGTCACTGGATAAAGACAGAAGCTAAAGAGCTTAATTGAAATGATGAGTGGATGTTAAGTGGCTGTTGTCATTTTTGCCTCTTCTGCCTTTTGGTGGTGAGAAATAATAGGGAAAATAGTAAAAAAAAAAAAAAAAGAAAAGAAAAAAAAAGAAAGATTTTTAAAAAGGAAAAATGTGAAGGAGCTATTAGGATCTCAGGTAGTGATAGGACTAGGGGGAATGGAATGAAGCTGGAGGTAGGGAGATTCAGGCTGGATGTGAGGAGGAAGTTCTTCACCATGAGAGTGGTGAAACCCTGGAATGGGTTGTCCAGGGAGGTGGTTGAGGCCCCGTCCCTGGAGGTGTTTGAGACTAGATCTGGCCAGCCTGATCTAGTGTGAGGTGTCCCTGCCCATGGCAGGGGTTGGAACTAGACGATCCTTGTGGTGCCTTCCAACCCTGACTGTTACTATGATTCTATGATTCTATTAGAGACAAAGAAACAGAAGGAAAGCAGAAATTATTCATTCCACACCCAGTCCCTGACAGGAGAAAAAGGAAGTAAAATAATAATTCTATATCCTACAAATACAGGATAAAAGTCTCTGCCTTGGGGAATGCAAAGCTGATCTGGTGGAGTAAAATCTGCAAGAGCAATGGGACAGCAGATGAGCGCCACCACCACCACCCATAAACTCTGTGTTTTGCCTTGTTTCTGTTATTCTGCATTATTTAATACTGTAAATAATTATCAAAAGCCCTGACAGTAATTGTTTCAAATGTATTCTGGCAAGCGAACAACCGAAGAGCTGTTTCTCCTGCAAAGTTCCTCTGGATGCCCTGCCACTTCTCAAATTCTACCAAATCCAGACTGGAGAGAGAAGCAGCTACTCATTTTCCAAAGAACTAAGGAAAGGGATGCACTAATTTATGCAGAATGACTTAAATGCTGAAAGCAACCTACATTTAATGGATGGGAAGGCTGATTGACAAACACTTTTGACTCAATATTACCTATCTTGGCAAAATCCCCAGCGCTGCTATTTAAATCTAAGGACTGCATATCATAGCCTGTATGCTTTTGGTGACAAGCAGGCACACAGCCAGCACAAGAGTGGATTTCCTACTGTCTTTCAGAGAGGACAGAAGACAGTCTACTTTTTAAGGACACATTTCTACTATGTACTGTGAAGCAAGCCTCCTGTTAAAATTAATGAGAACTGTGCATGAGTAAGGACACTGAATCAGGCTCTGCATACGAGAAGCTTCCTCCTGCTGCTGCAAAGGCAAGGAGTAGGTGATGCTCAATAAACAGGAAAAACTCAATAATTATATGAAGGTTACCAAGCAATGGCTGAACACAAGGGCTCATGTTTGGGACACCAGCTGCTTGCTGATGACTGCAGCTAATTTTGGCAACAGGGCAGGAGTGGAATGCTTATTGCAGTCTGAGGCAGGATATAGATTATAAACATTTTTTTCTCTGAGATCTTGCTGCACATTTCTCAAAATTGTTTTCAAAGGCAGCTCAAATTACCTCTCCACTGAGGTTAAATCCATTAGGTTTAACTTAAAGACAACAAAGGCTTTGGAGTGGAAACCTGGGCCCAGACTCCTTCACTCCCTTACTTCAAGACTGTTGCTTTTACAATGCGAGTACTTGGGAACTTTTCCCAAGCTGAAGTGCAATACTATGTTTTTGTAATGCCCACTGGCAGTGTACCTGTGCCACCCAGGACAGAGTTTGGTTAATTAAGAAATTCTCTTGAATTGCCTGTTTTACCAAGTAAGCAGCCAGCAAATAAAGAAAAGCAATGTCCATTCAATCTCTGCCAGCTCATAGGCCCACAGCCTTGATTACTTGTGATTGTTTTGGGGCAAGAAAGAAAATACCCCAGATTTTTGCCAATGGCAGGTCTAAGTTATTTGCAGCCAGAAAGATGCACTTTTTCTCCTTTGGTAACAAGCAGTAACACAAACAACAGTAGAAACAGTCAAGGCTTGTTTCCCATAAGCAATGTCCCCAGCTGAGCTCCCATGTCGGGTCTCTAGCAAAGAGTGAACTTCATGGTGGAAGCAGGAGAAAGAGCTTGTACTGGTGCTTTCCTCAGAGCGTATAGATTTTAAAGTCCATGAGTGCATTGCCATGCTGAAATTAGCTTATGAGCTTAGAAAGGGCCTGACACATCTACCCATAGATGCACACAAAGGAATCACACCAGCCTTGCTTCATAGGAAACTGGGTCTGCATTGAGACAATCTTCTGGCCAAGATTAATTTCAAGGCTAGAGGACTCAAGCCACTGACTTTGGCAAGAACTAGAGAGGCTAGAAACCCTCCACACCTTTTAGTGTTTCATTAGCAGCAGTCCTCCCAGTAGTGCTTTATTTCAGGAAATTACATTCAATTTATGTACAAAGAAACTTAGACACAGCCCTTCCAAGAGACTTGTCAAACACTGGTCACAACTCAAAACAAACCCACTTCAAGCATGCTCCTGCTCTGAAGTGTGAGGCACAGCTCACCAGCAGGGCAGAGGTCTCCCTTGCCAGTCATCAGACCACGGTGTGGAGTTATGATGGTAGAGGGCACTGGTACATGGGAGTGATTGCTGGGAAGCCGCCTGCCTGCCTTCTCCTCCCAGATGAGCTGCATGGCCTGTGCAAGCACTGAAACAACTGTTTCTGCAGTGCCAGAGTTAGTTATGTCTGAAAAGGTACCCACAAGCACAGCAAGGAGTGTCATTAGGCTGCTGGCTGGGCACTGGAAGATGGATGTGTTGTTCACTTTCATGCAGGCAGTTAACAGCGCAGCTATTTGGTTACATGAATTTACAAGCTTAGCTGCTGAACAAAAGAGACCACAGGTTAACAGCAAGGGGTGAAGGTGCTTGTAAAGGTGCAAGCTGAGCCCTGAACCAAGGCGATTGCAGCTCCCTGGGAGCTCTGGAAGCCCATTAGTGCCATAGCAAGAAGCTGTCAAGATTCACAGATGAGTGGTTAAGTTTGCAAGTTCTGAGGTGACCACGTGCAAGGAAGAGAATTTGCTTTGCTCACACATAGTCTATTTTCTCTCTCCCTCACCAAACAGCCAGCTGCAAACTAGTTTCAAGCTTCCCACAGCAGGGCTAAGGGACTCCCAGCCCATTCTCCCCTTGGAAACCACACTCCTACCTTTACACCTGCACCTCCACAGCTCCATAGGTAATATCCCCATACTCACCAGCACCCCTCAAGGAGACCTCTCACAGGAAAGTACTGCTGATCCCTGACTTGTACCAAGCCCCCAAGCATGCAGGACTGCTCTACACTTCAAAAAAAGGAACAGAAAATAGTTCTCTTTTATATTTCCTCACACCGTCCTATCCCCCAAAATAAATAATGGCACTTCAAGGTGCCAGGCAAGCCTTTGCACTTTAATTTCTCCCTTTGGCAAGCCTAGCCACTAACTCAGTCTTGTTATGATTTTCCCACTAGGGACAAAATATATACTAAGCTTTGAAAACCCATTGTGTAGCAGCAATTGTTGCTGTAAGCCAGTGGCTGTTTTGCTTTGTTCAGCACTGTGTGTTTGTGTCTCCTGTGAGATATTGTTTTGTTAAGGCCTGCTATTGATTAACAGGGAGAGGAATTGAATTCCAAATGGAGTAGCTGAAACATTCCAAAGTGCTGCATAAAAAATTTGAGCATTTAAAATCATCTTAAAGACAAATAGCTCTCCTAAGCCAGAATCATTTTTCCATCAAGCTGTACCTACCAACAGCATCTTACTTCAAGGCAGGCTTGCAGTTCAGGTGCAGAACAAAGGCCACATCCTTACCCACATCTTTAGGACGAGTCATTGCTGCTGAGCAATCTGGGGTCTATGCCAGGGCTGACGTCAAACTCTGGGGCACTCTACAGGGAGCAGATCTGGACATTTGTCCTGTCTCCTAATGCTCCTCAGAAGCACCACTGTCCTCAGTGTGGGTACAATAATAAGTAAATAGGCTTGAAGATGTCCCAGGCTCCTACAGATTCATCTTCTACCCCACACAAAAAGATTCATTATTCCCTGGTTGAGTATCAAACAGATTTTCTTCATCTACAACAGAAGATTTTTGTCACCGTAACTACTGAGCTACACCAGAATAACATAATTTCTTAATTCCTCCGGGGGACACCTGATAGCAGCCTTCCAGTAACTGAAGGGAGGCCTACAGGAAGGATGGGGAGAGACTTTACAAGCGCCTGTGGTGACAGGACAAGGGGCAATGGCTTCAAACTAGAGTAGGGCAGATTTAGATTGGATATCAGGAAAAAGCTCTTTACTATGAGGGTGGTGGAACACTGGAAGGGGCTGCCTAGGGAGGTGGTTGAGGCCCCTTCCCTGGAGATATTCAAGGTAAGACTCAACAAGGCCCTGGGCAGCCTGGTCTAGTTGAGGCTGTCCCTGCTCACTGTGGGGAGGTCAGACTGGATGACCTTTGGAGGTCCCTTCCAGCCTGGACCATTCTATGAGAGAGGATGCTCCTGCAGAGCAGCCAGCACTGAGTGGTGGTGTTCCAGGGAAGGGGCTAACCCTACCTGGCTGCTGCCCTGCCACAAGCAGTGGACAGGGAGAGCAGGGGTCCTGTGGGGTGGCAAACAGCAGCCCTGCCATACAGTCAGATGTGCTCTCTTGCGTTGCCAGCAGCACATAGCACATGTGCGCAAGCCACTGGCAATTGCCCCAACAAGCTTTGGGCCATCTTGGTGGCACCATCTGAACTCTGAGCTCACCACCAGCAGGCTCATGGAGTTTTCACAGTCTCCTTCTCCAGACACTTGCCCATGCATTGTTTTAACCCTGTTGTGCAGAAACTCACAGGAATGAGGAGACACTATGACACTGTTTTTCATCTGTCTGGGAGAAATGTTATTTCACCAATCCTTGAGGTAGTGTGTGGGAGGGGACTGAAGAGCGAAAGCACAGATTTCTAAATGCTCTTGAACCGTTTTCAGCATTTTCACAAGAACAATGATTGCATGGTTGCAACATCCTTTGTGCAACCTGCTGGGGGCTGTGCATCCAGTATTTAATTTAATAAAAGGATAATGCAAGAGTGTCCTGTAGGAATTAACCAAAAAAAATTGTGATAGGGAATGATATAATTGCTCAAGCTTCTTCTGATCAGCCCATAGAAATAATCCAGAAGAATGGAACCCATGTCAGGTTTGCTGTAGGATTTAATAGAAAACAGAGGTTTTCCTAAGAGCTGACAGGAGGCCTGGTACTGACAGTCTTCAATGTCTTGTGCCACTTGTGCCAAGCAGGTAGTCTTGGGGATGTGCTTCTTGAGGTGAGGCTCTTGCATGAGGAGCACCTTCCCAAGGTAGCCATGCTCAGCAGGGCAGATGTCCCAAACAACCAGTTCTAAAAGACACACACTGTGCACATTTTAGCAAGTCTTTGATTTCAGCATCAAATAGACACATATCTGGCAAAAAATAGACTAATGGTTAAAAAATACAGCCATGCATGTTCCAAGTGTTATCAGAGAGAACCCTGGAAAAGAGCTGTGCTTGGCAGGGCTAGTCCTTCGTTTTAACTGAAGGAGCACCAGCAGCCACGCACCCCAGCGTGATGTGAGGCAGTGTTTGTGGAAATAAGGGTACAGGGCGGATCAAGAGCATACACAGATTACGGCAGCCTCCACCCATGTATACATCCCTGGCCCTGGCCCAGGCTGTCACGTAACCCTGCACTGGATAATGATCAAAGGGTTCAGCATGAGCTGAGAAAGTCACACAAGGAGGAGGGGGAGTTGCTGTCCCCAGCCCCCAGTCTGCTCTTTGTTCGGTTTGCTCACGAGTTTCCCAGTTGTGTTTGAACTCCTGTCTCACACTCGCTGACACTCAGCCACTGCCGGTGGTTTCAGTGAGATGAGCAATCAACCTTGACTTCACGTTAACTTCATCTGAATTACATTCAAGTCCTTTCCAGAAAAGCAGTTTAAAGTTTTTTTGTTCAAGAGAGGGTGTAGACAGTAGGGGAAGAAAAAGAAGAGGCTGCAAACATGGGGTAAGGAATTAAATTTAAAAGAGCCCCTTGGAGTTATTTCAATTAATCTGGGTACCAGAGACTTCAGGAGAAAGGCTCCTCTTAGAACTACTGAAGTAGAACAGAGCATTTCATGGCCTCACTTTCACATTGCATAGCAACAGCACAGCAAAAGTGCTTTTCCTCCTGATTCATTTATCTTCACAAATGCACGGGGCTGAACTTGATGCCACGTAGCGCTCAGCAGCAGCTTACCTCTGACAAGTTTTACAGAGGAGTGTGCCTGTGCTTTGGTAAAGGGGACACACACAGGCACACACAGAGTCATTTTGAACCCTCAGTCATGGCGGTTTGAGAAGCAGAAACAAACATTTAATCCTGGCGTTAGTGAAAAACAAGGGCCTGCTGGTCATCCCTCACCTTGCCAGCTGTTGAAGCTAGCTGGGTGGTCAAGGCTTTGAGGCATGGAGTATAAAACAGCACTTGATTTAGAGGATCCATTTACACTAGCAGAGATTTTGTAAGGTGCTTTCTTGATGAAGCAAGCCTTCTTACTCTGTCAGAAAAGCAATTTATTTGCTTTCAGTATTTCCAAACATTAAAAATCCAAAATCAACCAAAACAAATCCAAAATAACCTAAAAGGCTACAAAAGGGAAAATCTATGCCTAACGGTTTCACGCTGCATCAGTGACAAGACTAAGAGAATCCAACGGAGGCTAGCTCCCAGCTATAAATTCCTAGGCTTTCATCAATTCTTATAACACCACAAAGATCATTTAAGATTATCAGGCCAAGACTCAAAGAAACTCACTGCCTGATTTGCTTGAGAAGACTCTTGCCATTTCTGTCTCAGGTAGTTTAGTTGTTTTAGCATGAGATGCTGAGTGACTGTGCACATTGGCTTAAGTGTCTACAGCAAAATTTATTCATAGGAGCAACATGAAACAGCAAAGCTGGCTGGGCTGCACAATGTATCATAGCGAAGATTGTAAAGGTAATGTGCCTGGGACTCTATTTTTGTTGCAAGATGACAGGCCAGGTTTCTCAAGCGAAAACCCCTAACTGGCAAGAGTGTGTCCTGAAGGTTGGAAACAGATTGATGGCTGACACTGAATAAAAGCCTATTTCCTTTTGGCTTGTGGGGGTTTGGCACTGTTGCTGATACCACAAATGTCTGAGCCCAGCTATCAGTGCGTATTTAGCAGAGTGAATATTTGTTGGAAACAGAGCCTAAATTATTCATGAAGGCTTTATAGTCTTGAATCCTTTAATTCCTCACTGTCTCTAGTACAAAAGAAAACACCAATGTTCCCTACTTACAGCTTTTGTAAAGCAAAATTGGCCAGCAGAGCTTGACAGGTGAAACAAAAAAATTAATTGTTAAGCATCAGTTACTGTACCTCCCCTGCTGAAATTAATAGAGCCACTGCTTCAAACAAAAGCTGAGACAGAGCTCGCAAGAAAGCAGTGGACAAGTTTGCTCGCAGGTCATTTGTAATCATCCATCCCAGCAATATGTGCATCTTCCTCCAAACACTCAGTGCAACTATAGGCGTGATTCAAGGCCAGATGAGCTACAGGCTGGGCCCAGGTACCTGGCAATTCCCACCAATGCACATTTGTTTTTCTGCTATTCCTTCCAGAAGAAGGAATATGAGTTAAATGCTTATTGCTACTAGAAAAAGGAACAGAGAGTGGAGTTCTATAAACTGCTGTTCAGACTCTAAGTTCAATATCAAAGTACTTTATAATTACTAGTCAAGTGCAGGTCCCACTCCCATGACTTTTCAGCAGGAGCTCACAGGTATCATTAAATGTTAGAATGAGCTTTTTCATAGGCAGGAAAATTTAGCGATGGGCTGCTGTAGTCATCCCTCACCTGCTCAAAGGGTACTGTGGAAGCTTTCTGCTGAACAATATCTCTCTACACAGAGCAAAGAAATCCTAGTTTGGACAGAAATGCTTTCCACCTGAAAACCTCTGTCTGATCTTCCTTCAGAAGACAGCAGGAGGAAAGTAAGCCCTTTGTCAAGAGCAATGTCCATGTCTTTCAACAAGAGTTGCAACTTACTGTCAATTTTCCCTCTCTATGGAAGGTCCTCTCTCTGTTCCCAAAAGAAGACTGGCTGCCTGGTGTGGGAGTGCCACCAAAATGCAATGCATGCAAAGTTGACAATTACACAGAGGAAAAAAGGGAAGATGTTAAAATTTCTCCACTGACAAGTAATCTTACATGTTACTTGTAACAATGGGGAGTAAACAACATTTGGGCAGAAAGATGATTTTTCAAGCTGACAGAACTGCTTCCAAGTGTTGTGCCTAAGGGAGCCCCAGTCCAAGCACGCAGTGAGCATTTGCAAGGCCTTTTCACTTACAGCAGAATAGATGGGGCCAGACAGTCTGGCAGCCTCACAAAAGCACAATAAACAGGAGCACTCTCTCCCTGTACATGTATAAACACACACACTCTACAATATTTCACAGCAACACGCCAAAGCAAACACCAAATCGACTGTAGTATTTCAGAGAGATGGCCAAAACTCACAGATATTTTCCATGCAATCCCCTGGAACAATCCAGTGCTTTCATTAGCACAAAGGTGAAAATATGCATAGTGGAGAAAAGAGAGATTACTTTTAGAAAGGAACATAAACAGAAATGGGTCTTGGTTTGGCTACCATTCACTTTGATCCTAGCAGCGGCAATGCCCCAAGGATGAGTAGAAGCAATGTCCCAACACTTCAGGATCGGGCCCACCACACCTCATGCTTTGTTTCCAAGTGAGGTTGGACAACAGTTACAATTCCTCAAAATCCTGTCCTCTGTGGCACAAACAGATGTTTTGGTTTGGTTTGGTTTAGGTTTTTTTGAGTAATTCATTCCCATCCTTCTGCTTAGGTTATAAACTCCAGTTATAAAATACCCATGAGGTTGAGGCAGTTTAATAGAGGACGACAGCCAGGCCAGCCAGTCTTAGTGCAGTCAACATAAAACAGCAGCAGGACTCAAAAATATGCAAGGTCCTGAACAGCTCAGGAGACACTGATCATCTTGTAGGCCTCCAATGATTCTTAGTGCCCAGCAGCAATATGCGATGGGGCCAGTTAAGAAATGGTTATATTGCAACCAAAAAAATTGCAAAACAGCATATGTGAAGTATTGTGTGCCAGTATTTAGTTGAGTTTCATCATTCTCTCCAGTCTATTTTTGCCACAAACTTGGCTTGAAATATACTTTCACAAATGGTTATCTTCAACTGGTGACCTGTGGAGCCACGACATTGGGAACTATTTCCAGGGGGCTCTTAAAAACTAGCTATAAAACCACGGTCTGAAAACTGCCTCTTCAAAACCCCACACCAGCTGAAGTACTCCCTGCTGTTTGTTCCTACTGTTGCTGCACCTCGATTGCACCAAGATGAATTTTTGTGGAACCATGGGAGGAATCAACTTAAAGACAGGTAAACCCAACCAAACAAAAAAAGATTACTTTTAACCTGAACTGGTTTCCCTGATGATCTGCCACGTAGCTGTAAAAGACCTTTACTGGCATGCAGTTAACAGAACAGGAATGCAAGGGAAATACTCCTCAAATCACATCCTGAGGAAAGTAAGGCTCTTGTCAGTGGACTGCCGTGGTCCACTTTCCAGTGGGAAGTATTTGTGAGCTGGGTCTGTAGATTCAACTGCTCAACTTATTCAGCACACAGAATCTAGTGATATTAAAGCTAAGTCAAGGACTTGAACTGCTCTTAGGTTTCCCTGAATATATCTCTTCTTCATGCTGAGCAGGCCCAACTTCCCCTCAAAGAGCAAGTGTTCCAGCTCTAGCCGTCCATGGAGGAGCTCAAGATTTCCCAAATGGAGTTTTATCTGCTGGTCTAAACACTCACTTAAAAACCTGCATTCACAAGACTTGCCTACCACTGTAAAATCAAACTCAGGATAGCTTTCCCACAAGACTTATGACTCCCTTATGAAACCACTATAAAGAAGATTTAACGCTTGTAGCAATAGGAATCTTATGCAACAAACATGACTGCACCACGCTCAGCCTCCAGCACACTAGGGCCATACACTAGTGTTTCACATGAAGGTCATGAGAAGCCTCAAATGTTTTAGAGTTTCAAAAGAGATATCTTAATAAAGAAACAAAAGCAGGAATATACTGCACCTAAAGGAATCTGACATTGCAATTGAGTATCTTTGGAGGCTCCTCCACACAATATGGACCACAATCAAGGCAGGAGTGAAAGCAAAACAGACAGAAACAGAGGATGGCAAGAGAACTGCCTTTCCATCCTTGCTTCTCAAAAATCAGTTCAAAGATTTAACTTAAAGGAGTTCTTCCCACCAACATCAGGGAATTTCAGCTAATTAGCAAACTGCAGTTGACAAGAAGGATTCAGTGTAAGTCACATTCTCCCAAAGGGAAATAAAATACAGAAAAGTAATGCTAATTTTAAATTAAAACAGGTAGAAAAGCACAACCTATCCCTTTTTAATGCCATCCTACTTTATCCATGCCTAATGCCCTATCTAATTTATCACTGTGTAAGCTACATGTACTTTTGGTGTTTCTTCCCAGTTTGAAGTTTTTCTTTTACTTTCTGATTTTGAAAGACAATTCAGCTATGCCCAACAGAAGTTCATATTTCTCTATACTCAGTGGAGAAAGATTGAAGAAACCACTGGGAGGATTGATACAAGACACCTTCAACAAATATTTGCAGCCTTCGCAAATGTTACCCTCCTCATGCTTAAGTGCCGTAACTTCTTTGTTGAAAAAAACAACAAACACAAGGTTTGAGTAACATATATTAACTTCTCTGTTATTTTACTAATCTTTGTTTATTAAAATTATCTGTTAATTTATTGTCATATTACCTTGGTCAGAGGCTTTCCATTTGTACATTTTAAATGCAACATAAGAGAAATTTTAAACCCAGGATTATTTCACACAGTTCCTTTGTTTTCAGAAATCTTTCTTTAATCCATGTCTTTAAACTTATCAGCTATGTAGTACATACAGAAAATAGAACACCTGAAAAAGGAAGGAATAATAAGATCAGAAAAGCCTACATCTTAAAATAATATATGAAATTCTGGTTACACCCTTTCAAACATATGAAATTCTGGTTACACCCTTTAAAAGGCATGCAGCAAATTGAGGAAGGTGACAGATACAGAAATGACAAGAATGGTAAGAGGAATGGGTCACCTTCAGAAAAAAGGAGACTAAATAAGCCTTGGAAAAGGAGACAACAGAGGAGAATGAGGCAGCTCTCTCTATTTGTACAAAATAGAAAAGGTACACAGCAAACTATTATCCGTTGATTTTCTTAGCATAAGAATAAGAAGGTACTAAAAGAAATCATCAAGCAGAAAGACGAAGAATGAGAACAAAAAATGTATTGTTTTACAAAGCCATGTGACAGCACTGTGCCGCTCACCACCACTGAATATTGTGAAGCCCAAGATAGTCTAAAGGTTTAAGAGATTAAACAAAGTAATGGAAGGAAGGTCCCTTCAGGGGTCTCAGAAAGGCACAAACATATCCCACAGCTCTGAACATCCTGATCTGTGCAAGATGCAAGGATCAGAGAGGGTTATGTTGTGAACAGCATTATTGTACACTTGCTTTGTTTCTTCTGCTTCTTCCCTGAGCACTTGCTGTCTGCCACAGTAAGGCACAAGGAAAGGAAAATTCTAGGGAGCTTAAAGCCACTGCTTTTGTATTTTCCCTTCAGGAACAGTCTGCTTGAGCTGACACACTTTCACTTAGCTGATATTCAGAGGTGACACCACCAGCGAGGCTGAGAAGTACCGTAACTTCACTAAACATTTCCAAGAAAAATGATTCCACTTTCTTTATTATGCTATAGCTTGTCATATAATAGCAATAATCACAATTGCTTTGTACAATGCCTGGAGCAGCTTTGGAGATTGATTAAATGCTTTGGCATCCCCTCATCTTTAATCAAATCCAGCAGCTGTTTATCACTCAGAATACTTTAGATCAATAAAGCTTATGCCTTACTTATATGTTTAAAAGGGTATGCTCTATATGAGCTTCCTTGAAGCAATAAGCAGTAATTACAATAAGTGATCATATTCTGTAGAATTAAAAGTAAGTAGGTGTAATAAAATAGATATAATCACCAGTGTCACTAGCATAAGACACTTTTAAAAAGCTACCCTTCTCAGCTGAAAGTTTGTCCCAAGTTCTTTGTAAAGGAGGATCTGGAAAAGCTGTGAGCAAAATTTCCCTCAGACCTTGCCATCAGCCTGAACACAGTGACCAGAAGACTGAACAGGACATTCACCCCATCAACTGCAGAGCTGTCGTCCAAATGCCCAGCACAAGAGGAAAAAACAAAAATAAGGTTGTGAGGAAATTCTAATCCAAATTAGAATGGCTCAACTTAGATGGAAGCATAACAACTAAAACCATCAGTTTTAATCATTCTGTGAGACATGTCTTCTGACTCCACTCAGCCAGCAGTTTCAGAGGCATTACATCAATTAAAACTGCAAATATATTTGCATTCCATAAAAATAAGTGAAGCTACTGGAGATAATATAAAAACTTCTGCTGAATTCCATGACTTTACTCTCTGTGTTAATCATAGGAGTTAAGTGAATAAAAGTTGAACACCAGGCATAAAATCATCAAATCCAAACGAAACATACTGAAAAAAGTCCACTTCGTTATGCTGCCAGACAAGATAAGACAAACTCTTGGCTGGTGCCTTGAAAAGACAAATATTTGGATATGAAAAGAAAGAGTGCATAAAGTCATTGCTTCTGAAATTATGTGTTATGGAAAATCCTTGCATCACTTTCACTGGCCACTCACAGCTACTCATTAATTTTGCAAAACTGCAAAAGCTGCTACTCTCTGAGGTCTTCTGAAGCAGCAGAGTGTCATAAGGGGACAAAAAAACCAATACCCAATTGTTCAGCTACACGAAAAACAGTGCTTATATGGAAGGTGACAAGATTTGGTTCATTCTATACGTAGCTGGGATCCTGTTTGGAAGAGACAACATCAGGACTTTATTTTCCACCCACACACCCATAGTAATACAGATAGTTTTCCCCAGAAGGAAAGGCACTGTAAAGTGGCATTAATGTCATGTGTCAACAAATACATGTTACACCAGGATTTAGGAATCCTTTAGGTGGTCTAGCCCTTCGAACCTCACCTGATTTCAGAAGCATTTCAAAATATGCCACATACTACATTTGCTTTGATACAGATTGAGTCATATTAAGTTAGTGAACATTAAAATCCAATTAAAACCTGGAGGGGGTGGGGGCTTTGGGTGCTTAGGAAGCCGCAGCCTTCCAGTCAATCAGGCAAGGGAAGGAGAAAATGGACAAAGCAAGATAAAGGCAGCTGGTTGTTTTCATTGCTGATCAGAAGAGGAGAAATACTGGACAATCTAGAGCTTTCCACTTTATTTTGTTTTGCTGTTTTTCTCAGACCTGTCTGGGATTTCAGCTGTTAAAAAGAGGAGGGAGACTGGGGAAGTCAGGCTTTTCAAGTTATTTTATGAGCCCAGCAAATGCTTCACACGTTTCAATTTCTCCCACTCTGTGTTCCTTTTCACACTGCTAACCACTTGAAAGCATCTTGCAGGGGAGAAACTACCAGAGAAAATAATGTTGAATGCTTCTTGTTTATTATATGCAGATCAAGCCGTTCTTATTAACTCAGTTTCCATCCTTCTTTCACAGGTAGCAGTGCTGTGATATTATTTGCAAGCAGCCAAGGTAATTACCATCCAGCAGGGTCCAATTGTTTTCAATTAAAAGCTTGACTGAAGTCTTTAGTTTTTAATACCATTGTGACCATCTGCTTTCACTGAAGTTCATCAGCAAAGGCACAGGCCTCATTCTAATGCTGCTTAATTATATAGAGGAACTGGGTTTTTTTGGTCAGAGATTCATTCTTCCCTGCTAAAGAAATGGGCAGCAAAGAGACTGCCTGGTTTTGCTAATAGCCTGCAGCAAGATGGAGTATTTGGGAAGATCATTATCTTCCTGGGAGATCCAGCTGTTACTGAACTGACAAGAAGATCCAAGAGACCAACAGGAGAAAGCAGTTAACCTCAGCCGCCCTCCTTTCTGTTCAGTCACTTTTTCTTCCAGCAAACCTAAAAAGGCCACAAGGAAACTGAGCCAGGCAGTACAGTCCTCTTCTGCTGATTACACTTTCAGACTCTCTTCCAGGCCAGGAAGTCAGGCAGGCTTTCCTGCCTGGGCACTGACTCCTTCCTCCTTGCACGTGCAGTGAATCTTTTGCAGTCCTGTATCATCTCAGATGTGAGGCTCTCCAAATCCCTTACAGGCATTCATTAAGCCCTATGCAATCCTCAGGAGAAGTGAGTAAATATAATTTTCCAGATGGGGAAATTAGGGCATCAAGAGGTTAAGTGACTAGCCTGGAGCCAAACAATAAATACATGGTAGAATCAGCATGAAGGTCTGCAAAGTCCCAGGTTTAACAAAAGTCTCTTGAGTACTCAGCTCCAGAAAAGCAAAAGGAAAAACAGCACCCCAGCCATCAAATCCTCAGGACACATAACTCATTTACTGCAGCTCTGCTTTGTCTGTGCCAGTTCGAAGAAGCATGACTCTTAACATTTCCAACTGTACTGTGAAGAGAAAGGCATTTTGTGGACTTAGTGAGGGAGCTGCTATCTCGAGGCAGGGAAGTACCCTTGATATTGCTCCATACCACTGGCCCAGATAGACACACACCAGACAGGCCTGCTGCCACTTCCATTACACATGACTGTTTCCAAGGATCAGCCCCCTGAGGGGCACATACTTTGCCAAGTACTTGTTAAAGAGGAAGAATACATAGTATGACAATGTCAAAGCTGGGGAGATGCACTGCACTGCTCTAGTTGCAGTTCAAATCGCTGAAATAAGAAGCCAGAGGCCTTTCCATCTTCTTGGCTAGCCATATAGGTAGGTACGCCTGTCTTTCAGGTAAATCCCTGATCCTCACTAATCTTTGGAGAGATAGAAAGTTGAGTTTCATTCTCTCACCTTAAGGTGACTCTTTCCTTGGCATGTGCCTTCACTCACAACACGGTGTGTTAGACCCACGTGACACTCCTTCCCTGGTGCACCTTGCAGGCTGGCTGTTATACCAAGTCTATGACTCCTGTGCAACTAAAGGCAGAGAAGGCGGAATCTGAGGCTTGGGAGATGATTACTTCAGAAAATGGTGTAAATTACTCCAGTATTTTAAAAGGCTTGAGGTGTTGCTATTCAACTACCTTCAGCTATTACAAATGTCATGCAATTTGTTTCCATACAGATTTAGTTTAAAGCTGTGTGTAGTATGTGTCCTAAATGCGCAATTACACACCAGAATATAACGGCTCATTTGGATTTATTTTGTAACCAATGTGCGTTTAAGAAACAAATTCTGATGTAGTATGCAGCAACAAACATGCAGGACGCATTCTGAAAGACGGTTTTCATACACTTTCATTCCTAAGAAGCTCCCAAAGGCCAATTCCTGCCAGAGAAGCAGACAAGAAAAAGTGAGAAGAAATAAACTTTTTCTTTAAGACTTACTTTGAAGGAAACATAATGATCATGTTAAGAAAATAGTCCAGTAAACACATTCTTGGAATGAGTGTCCTGTGAATTGGATGGCCCAGGAAATTGGTAGTAAGATTTTGCATCTTTTCTTCTGGCATTTGAAACTAATCTGTGCTCATAAGCCTGTCAGCGTAGCTATTCCAAAGAGTTTTTCAGTGACTTATGCAAAATGATTTGGCAGTGTCCATTTGGGCAGCTCTTATGGAACTGTGTGTGAACTGGAAGAACTACGGAGACACTTCTGTCCTTTTCCAAAGTGCTCTCTATAATTTTCCAAAAAGCTGGTTTCTGGTGAAAGGTCCTGCAAAGACATGAGCCATAATGCTCATGTCATCCAAGTGAAAAGATTTAAACAGCACTCAGACTAATGGGAAGCACCTGGGGCTGATCTCTAAGAATATTTCAACCAACCACTCTCACTTAAGTTATTAGTAGTTCAAAATGCTACTTTATTCACTAGTTCTAGCCAAAAGTATTGGGACTCTTGCTTTTTTTGTACCTTAATGCATTGCCATAAGACAAAAAAATTGCCTTCTGACAGGATTGCATGACCAGCAGTGCCTTTCCTTACATCTTCTCAGCAAGCTCCCTGCATTATGAAGACTGCTAGGTCCATCCTACTTAACGGGAAGCATTGAAAATTGAGTTACTGAAATCAGGTTCCATCTTCATCAGGCTCTTCCAAAGGGCACATATGATCTACATCTCCCATCAGAAGCATTTCTGTTTCTCCATCAGCTGCAGAGGCAATTTAGCACAAGCAAGCTCCTAATTCTGGTACCTGAGTTAATTGCTTAAAGAAAAATAAAGATTAATCCATTCTGCCTCTTTGAAACCACTTGTTAGCTATATCTAAACAGAGGTGTTACTGGATGTAAGTTCCCTGCTTAAAAGATGAAAGGGAGAGAAATACCCTTGTTTTCTATCTTGAGGTCATTTTCTGTGTAAATAGATGAGGCAAATCAAGACCTGAGACATCATGAGATTGGACTCCAGTAGGTAAAGTCAGTGGTGTAGTCTATAAGAATCCATTTAGGAACAGGGGCATGGGGCTGTAGGTCAAGGCAAATATCAGAGTCTTTGAATTACAAGGACTGGTTTTGCTTGAATATCTGCCAATGACTCTACAGCATCCTTCACAGCAATAAGTAGATGGACCCACACTGTCATGCAGGTAGGTTATGCCCATCTTTCTAGAGGGGACTGAAACAAGCATAGAAGGCAGCCCAGCTTTAGCAAAGGCACAAGGAAGAGTTTGAATTGCTTTCTGGATTAATTTGAGACTGCACTATCAGGTTTGAAGTGCAAAGCATACAGCTCATCCCACTTACTCTCTCTTTATTGGTCCATAGCCTATGCATCTGTGCTGTACAGAAAGGTGTTTTCCTGCCCATAATCAATTCAATAAAAATACTAGAGAATTTTTGAATGAAAGTATATGGAAAATTACCTACAGCTCTGGGATCTGTCTGGAAGGTTTGTAGCACCTCCTTGCTGGAGCTCCAGAGCAGGGAACCTTTATTCTTTTGCCGTCTTCCAGGCAAATCTGATTTTTCACTATACATATCTGAAGTCAAAGAACTGCAGGATTAGCATTCAGATGTTACCACACTTTTTCAGGCCTGAGTAAAAATAAGAATTCCAGGTGCATCTGCATCACACCACCTCTGTTGTATCTCACAGTCCATTCTCTTTAGATTTAACAATGTTACAGTTCAAGTCAGAGGCAGCTGAGCCTAATGAGATGGCTCAGTGAAAAGGACCCATTGGTTTCAAGAAGAGAGAGCTGTGCCACACCACTCAGGGGAGGCTGACTGCTCTTTTAGATCTTGCTGTATAAACTCAGTGTTCTGTTTTCCTGACTTCTTTCCCCTCAAAGTCAGTTTCCCTTTCTCTTTGTTTTGTTAGAAACACATATGGTGCAGAAAATGCTTCAGACTCAGCTGAGAGTGAGAGAAAGGCAAAGTGGTATTTCACACATCATACGTTTTCTTCTGTGAAATGTAAAACCTCCCCATTTTTTCCAGTGTCCTTCTTAATTTCACTTCTTAATGCACCCGGACAGCTTAAAGACATAGGATGTGGAGTCTGAGTACCAAGAATCTGTGTGAAAAACAGTATTATCAAATGATCACTCTGAAAACCTGTATTTCAGTGAACTTTGTGCCATTTCCTGAATAGCACCCTCAGACCTCATGCACTGTCTTGTAATTACAAAAAATATGACTTGGTGTGGCATGCGCTGTGTCAGCTTTGATTATGCCAGCAGAGAAAGACATGGGATACAGAGAACAAATAAAGGAAGAATGATGGCTGTCTAGTGGCTTATCAATTTACATGTCTCTGCAGTAAATCTAAGTCCTTTGTGCTGTCACTCATGCACTCCTACAGCAGTGATTGCTGGAATATGAAAATCACAGCTTTGAGATCCATTTGTACATTCACATGTTTGCAAAATCTTCCTGGGTTTATTGCTTCAGTGGCTGCAGCATCCTACATCAGACTCACGATTTGAAACTTGACATTCCCCCTACAATGCAGCTTATATGCAACAGTTCATATGAACACCCTCTGGACCACCACCTCTCCAGTTTATATTACAAAGGAAAATGGAAAAAACGCTCAGGAAACTGTAAAGGTAACAAATGATCCTATGTTAGATGACGTCTTTCAAGCCTATAAATCCCAATTATACATTGCAGTTGTGGCTGAAAATAACACACCTCCTCATCAAATATTTACTCTGACATAAATAGCTGCCTAGCCAACATCATGCTTGAGCACATTAACTGCAACTGCATATTTTCAGCTGAAATGGCACACTGAAAATTAATGAAAACAGGAAGACATGAACAAAACCCATCCCAGGGCTGCCATTGTCTGTGTAACAACTGTCAGCAGCAGAAAAAACCAGCTTCCTGGAATTTTTAAAGGCATGGTGTTCAGAAAACAAAAATCATACTTGTTACAGGCACAACACGTGGTCATGCACACACACGCTCTACAACTAAAATTCCTATGACCCTTTCAAGATCTCTCCCATCAGGAGCCACAGCACCAGGAGTGTGTCAGAGAGGACTCTTGCTGTGGTGAAATACAAGTAGTTGTAGAAAAGCATTTTTTATGCGCCCAATGAGGACAAACACCCCACCACGTAAGATTTTCTGCAGGACCACCGGTGACTAAGAAGGAAAAGAAGAATCAGAAACCATCCGGAGAAATTCCTTCAGCTATGACCCTAATTTGGAGTAAGTATTACAATCTGTAGCAGAGTACAACCCTCATCTAAATACTTAAATACAATTTGCCTTTAATGGATTAAAAATTGTGATGCAAGGAAAACAAAAGCCACAGCAAAACATGGCAGGATAATAAAATGATTGCCAATTTTCTGAACTCAAGTTAAGTCGATCATCCCACAGAAACTCCCCAAGCAATGTTACTGTCTTTAAATTCTCTGCATTAAAACCCAGAAAACTGTCATATTGATGCATTCAGCTTTTGAGCTGCATTCCGTAGGGCACATACAATTCTTCCAGATCAGCAGATCTGTACGATATGGCAGTGTTTGGTTCCCATATTGAATAAAATATACTGTGTCCTATCTGATCCATTTAGTAGACTTAGCACAGTTTTCTCACATCCCTAACAGGTTTGGACCACTTTTGTCATGATGTAACAAGAAGAGCCTGAAATCATTACAATCTTTAAAATAAACACATAGATTATGTTTTGGGGTTTTTTTCTGGTATTGAGTGTCCTAATGTTTGACACTCCATGGGGCTTCTACAAGTGGTTTTTTTCCTCCTTGACATCTCATAAAATCACAAAAAACTTGTGTCTGGGAGTGAGGAACATTACAATCAAGTAAACAACAATAGAAAAAGCAGAAGGCCAATGTCTTCATCACTTACTCCCATTTTTAACTGGAAAATATATTTCAGTCCTGAAGTCTGATTTGAATCAGTAAGGATCCTTGTTTAGGGAACAGAGCGTTACCAGCAACAAACACCATTTTGCAGCACTTGTTATAATAAATAACCCAAAATACTATTTGCTTTTTTTGCCAGTTCCTTATATATATATCTCCCACTTGAAGCATCTGTTATTCCAAGACCATTCCTTTCTGCATCATCAGAAGGAAGAGAGCTGGGATAAACCTAAAGTCCACTGAAGCTGGTAACCTGTTAGTGACAGTGGCTGACTGAGGATGTCCAAGAAGCAGTAAAAGAGCAAAGAAAGCACACAGTGAGCCACTGTAATGGCCTTGCAATTCTCTTCTGTGCCCATGTATCGTGTGAACCAGCCTGAATTTTCATTTTAAGGTACTGCCTGATAAAATTGCTTTGGAGAATCAGAGACCAGAACGTGATGCAGACTACCAAGCTTTGACAATCTTGCCAAAACCCTGAAGATGTATCTGTGCCTATAACATAGAAAATTGCTATTCAGTCTTTCACCTACTCCATGTTCTTTCACCTTTGAGCCACATTTTACATGAGAAGCACTTGAATGAATGACAGTCCTAGCAGCAGCCTATCACACTGGAATAATAAAGGATTAATTACCTCCATCATCGGCACTCTATTATTATTTGAAGCATCAAGCACCTGTTGTGAGGTAGAAACGCCTGGAAACACAGAAAAGAAGATACTGTGCATTAATTCAATACGTCTTCTAGCCTGCACCTGCATTTAATTAGTTACTCTCAAATCAGACCTGCAGAGCCAGGAGCTGCAAGTGAGGGCACGGCTGACTGCTGGCCTGGCTGGGCTGACAGTGTAATTAATTGCGTTCTTACCACGACTCCATCTTCTGTGCAAACAAAAGTTAATCATTTACTGGGAAAGTCTGACCTGATGCTTCTTCACCATTTGAGACAGGGCATAGAGCATTCCAATGACAACATCCTCCACTTTATATTTACTGCTTGCATCCTAAAATGACATGCTGACCTCTGTGTAGTGCCACTGGAATGCTACACAGAGGCGGGGGAGAAATGTATAAAGCAAATAAAAAGAAGTGAAAATCTGAATTAGAGAAGTGCTGACCACAGAAAACCACCACTGGGCAGCTGTCCCAAAAAAAAGGGAAAAAAAAAAAAAAGCTGCTTGGGCAGAGGACTGGCAAAATGTCAGCTAATAACCTGGCTGTGTTGGCATTCCTCTAGCCCTCAAAATTACAGTGTGCATGTAAGCTTCCAGCTATTCATACATATTAATGACTGTATTCTCAAAGCACTTTGGAAAGAGGGAAACATCATTACAGCTCTTTAATGCATGACAAAGAGAGTGGCTAGGGGTCTTCTCTTAAGAAGAAAAGCAAGGCCCATGAACACCTTAGAATAGCTTCTGGTTTCGGCACAAGGACATCTCTCTTTGCAGGTGCACAGGTGACCACAGGCTACCCCTCACCACAGAGCTGACAAGAAAACAATGCAGAAACAGAGGTTAGGTATTGAGGTGTTATCTCTGAACCGAGTGGTACCTGCAGAGCATGTCTGAATGGAAAGAATGGGGCACAAGTCTGAAGAGGAGCCTTGCACACTCATCGTTGTAAAAGAGTGAGTGGGTTATTTCTCACAGTGCCATGTCCTCTGTTCCTTCCTCCAAGAATGGCCAGCAGCGTTTCTAGGCAGTATTTGTGGGGCTGGAGCAAGAACAGGAGGGAGAGGGATGGTGCAGCTAAGCAGGCCTGGGAATGAGGAGATGCTTCCTTTCCCTGATAACTGGAGTAGCTCTCTGGGGTGATGTGAACGTTCTTCTGTGTGAGTGAAGAGTGAATGGACTGTTTGCTTGCTTTGTAAGCAATGAGACACTTAACTAGCAACCACCTCTGAAGCTTTTGAAACATCAAGTTAAGAAATTATTTCCTCTCTTTTAAAATCTTTTTACTTTGCTTCTTGAGAGCAGCTTGGTACATCTCTTTTTAAAATTAATAGCATATACTTGACCAAAAATGCTAAGATGCTGGTTCCAGCAAATTACACAGATAATTAAGCCTAATTTCAATAATGCTCCAAAACACTACTAATAAATCTCTGGGCTCTTGAATTCCTTGAATATGCAGAAGACACTTCACATACACCAAATTCCTCACTCACAGCTACATTTCTGTTGAGTTTTGGCAACCCTGATCTAAATTCTACTGTCAGTTAAATCCCTGTAAGTCTGGAGCAATTGCTTGTCCTTGGTGGCATAACTCAAGATTACAGCTGTGTAAATGCACACAGAATGTATCTTGAAATGTTGTAAATCTGACCTTCAGCTTGCTTTCATGAAAGGGGAAAGCCCAGAAACTTATTTTCACATCTAGTAGGCTCCTTGAAAAACTACCCTGCATAAATATTATTATTCAGACATAGGTATAGCAGCATTAGAACAGACTTAAAAGTGCCCATTCTCTAGGTCTACTGGGAGGGGGCAAGATGCCAAGTGTTATATTTTTGAGCTACCACAAGCAACACTTACTTTTAGCCACTTGTGTGCACTTTGGCTCCCTACTATGGCACATCAAGACCTTCAGCTTATTCTTGGTTAATAGATCACTGTCTGACGTCAGGATACTGAAGCATTTCATCGTTGGCAGCAGTTCGGTGTTGATCACCCAACCTCCCAACTCACATGGCTGGCTCTATTGTTTTATGGTGCTCAGGGGGTGTGCAACTCCCAGACAGCCAGAGAGTGAGACCTCTACAGGTCCTGGGCATCACCATTGCTCCTGCTGAGCTGTTAGCTCACTGCCCACCCCAACTGAAAAATCATGAATAAAAGTACCTAGATGTAATTTTTCCCCTACCCTGCTTTCCAATACCATATCACTTCAGACTTTGTCTTGAGTTAAATGTCACTGCAAACTGATGTGCTGAGTGCAGAATAATGAATTTCATCCCCGACTTTTTGAGTTACAGGGCATTTAATACAGTAACTATGGGCGGGTGGGGCCTTCATTGTCCCCCCACTAATGTCAATGAGTATTTCTTGCCCATTAGTTCAGAAATGGATATCATCCCTGGCTGTGACAGATTGCTTCTAATCTAAATTTATTACAAACTGACACTGTCTGTACCTTCATTTCTGGGTGCCCATCTTAAGACACCCAAAGTCTAATTTGCAGAGCTGACAGATGCTATTGGAAGCTATTGGAGTAAAGACAATCTCTGCTTTGTGCACAGAAACTCTTGCCATTTGGAAGCAGTTGCTGACCTTCATGCACGGCCCTTGCAAAGGACTCTCCCCTGCTGTTATCCTAAATGCAGGTGAATAGATGCAGATGCAAAGGGGAGAGCTTAACTTGTTCTTGCTTTGTGTTTGCAGCAGCGTGGCAACAGTACAGGGAAGGAGACGACACTAAAAAATGAAACAGGAACTGGGAATTTATATCCACAAGAGACAGGGAAAAAAGAAGAGAAGAAAAAAAAAAAAAAAAGAAAGGCACCATTTTATGTTAATGCCAGCAGAATGCTGAGTGCAAGGACAGTTACTTGCACTCTGGCTCTGACTCTGGCCGTGGTCAGGATTGGTATGCTTTTGTAAAAAAGTCCACCCCGTGTTTTAAAACAAACACACACAAAACAACCAAAACCCACCCCGAACCAACAAGACCAAAAGAACTGCTTTCTTCTTTCAGTAAAAACTAACAACGGCCTCTTCTATCTGGATAAATTATCAGGTGGAAAAGATTAACATCATGAACTAACAATTCAGCAAAAGGCAATTTCAACAAAAGCAAGGTCCTTGGGTTCCCTGCAGGGACCTGCCCAGTTAGCTGACCCTCTTTTGTGATTTTCCTCTCTATGACTAAGTTTTTCAGGAAATAAAAAGAGTTAAGAGCAGTTCAGTGTACTCAGTCAGCTGTGAATATACACAGGATGAAGATGCTCTGCTGAGAATGCCACAGGGAGAAAATGACTGATCCTCCACAGAGTCCAGAAAACCCCAAACCCCCTACTAAATAGTGAGAGTGAAAAATAGAGAGATAAAATAAACCCAAGTCAACCACAGAAGACGCTTATTCAGTCAGGAAACAGCATCCATCCGTAGCCCAATGTTTCACTTCACAATTCCAGTATGTTTTAATACATTTTATTTCTAGGCTACAAAATATATCATTCATTAAATCCGTACATGCATACTAGTCCTAAAAATATGAGCAGTTTTGCTTGCTAGCTTTTCCATATCAGATTTCCCTATGTTTATAACATGTTTCTCTGTTGCTGCGAGATAGACCTGCACAAATAAAAATCAATCCCCTCTGACTGCACAGGGAAACACTGACCCTGAGTAACCACCACCTGCAAGGGATATGGACAGGCTAGATTTCACTCCTTTAACCTGGGTAAGTCTTGGAAGGTGAAAACCAGGTCAGGATTTTTGCAACAGGACTTTGATTTTTTTTCAGCAAAATTGTTCGCCTGAGGTCTCCAAATCACTGTTGGAGGACAGGAGTTGCCAGCTGCATGTGACGAGAGCCCCTGGCACACAGTAGGTCAGTAAAATGTGGACTCTGAAGCCCTTAGGAATGTGTTTAAACATACAAGTAGCAGGGGAATCTCTTGCCCCAATGACATCTGTGAAAGTTTTGCTGTTAACATCAGTGGCTGCAAGATTTTACCCAGTAGAATTAATTTATGAAATTATTGTAAAGGGCCAGAACCCAAATTGTTCTCTCCTCATCACAAACGAGTAACACTGAGTTTGAAGCAATGACAGCTAACCAAATTACCCATGCAAATAAACACATTATGATGAACTGCAGCAGTGCAAGTGAAAAATATTATTCACCTTCCAGGAGAAAATAAATAGTTTTTAAATGAACTTTTAATTTAATCTGTCCTTTTAGAATATTAGCTTAAAAGAAAAACTTATTACCCTTTAGGAAATATACCCCTAATGGAGGCTTCCAGGTAGCTCTCATGAAAACATTCAAAATAGATGTGAACACACACTCTGGTTTTCCATAAATGTCAACATTTATTTCTGGCAAATATTGTCCCTTGCTTTCTCTCTGCCAGTGGTATCCCCCCAGACCAATAAATCTATGCAGGAGTCCATACCTACTTATTACTCTCATTGGATTAGCAATGATTAAAAGTGACTGCTGCATAGATGTAATGGATGGAGTCCAAACTCTTCCCCCATGGGATATTGGCTGCACACAGTTGCATGACCCCCAGAAGATATTTTTCTGCTTTCAAGCAGAACAGGTGTTTCTGGTGAACCAGAAGCTCCTGCTTTCAAAGTGACCACAAGGCATTTGTTAATGGTGAGTTGTCCCATAGCTAGAAGGGCCATATTAACATTCTGCACTGCATTGCTACATAGGCCTATTGACTGACATGCAGTACACACAGGTGCTAATCTTACAGACCAGAGGTTAGGATAATTTATCATACTTTCCCCAAAATGTCCCTAGGAGGGAAGCAAAACTCACCATGCCCATCACTGAAATGTGAAATAGTCCATATGCACCCATACAGGCCTGTAAATTGGCCTTTCGTTACAAATATGGCAAATAGCAACCACAGCCAAGAGTGGGGCATTATGGAGGAAAGATTCTGCTAAAAGGGAAAGGACTAAATTCACCCTGGGACTGCACTGAGTATACAGGATTCTGGGGAGCAAATAGTCCAAGTGCTGGCAACTGGATAGTAATACAAAGCAATTCACTGGTTTCCCAGAAAAGGAAATACTGGCTGTGGAGTACTAACAGCCAACTCATATAGAGATGTGCTGATTATACATCTACCCACAGGCTAATTTTGTTGAAGTGGAAAGAGAGCCTTGGAAACCTTGAGCTTTTTTTCCATTGCGGGAAGCCCTTAGTGATAATGGGAATGCAAAACTCCTCGTTTTTGCCCCAGGAGTGAATTGTCCCTGGGTTGCACCAGGTGCTAGCACAAGGTCCCTTTTAACCAAGACCAAGGACCAAAGGGAGCAGGAGGGAAAAATGAAAGCAAGATCAATTCCATGTGAACATGGAGAAGAACCTTCATGTTTTTGCTAAAGGCAGGAAAAGGACTAAAACCCTCTGCACGTGAACTGCTGTGCTGCTGAGTGAAAGCCCACCCTTGCCTCAAGAGGCTCAGAAATAGAGTTATGGAAAAGTAGAAATCAGACTCACTGTAAATTTCTCTTTTATTGACCAAAAGCAAGGGAAAAAAAGAAAAAGAAAAAAGAAAGAAAAACCACAGAACAAAACAGCAACATAGTGCTACTGGTGAAAGATAAGTGCTTGCTCTGTGGCAAAAGGAGAGAAAACAAAGAAGAAACACTGGCAAGAGAGACTGTAGTAAGTGACCCTAAATAGTAAGTACAGTGAATTTAAGTGATCCAGTGAATTATCTGGGAATCCAGCCTCTGCACAAATAATGATATGTTCAGTTCTCCTGAAGCTTTTCTCAAAACATGCTCTAACAATGATGAATTTGCACTCTTTCAAACTTGTGCTGAAGATGGTTAATTCATGTAGATGAAGGCAACCAGATGGATTACTTGATCTTGGAACTTGGCCTGGAAGGTATTCTTAGCCTCAGCAAGAAAAGTGCTCTTCATTTTGCATAGCATATCCTGAGGACATGAGAAACCCCGGGATGTGCTGATGACCTGCTTGGGGTTTCTGCTCACTTGAAGCCACCTCAAGCTTCAAATTGAGTCATTTCTCCATTTTCTACAAACATTCCCCAAACCACACAGGGACATAAAACCTGATCCAGTACTTTTCCTAGCATGTTGCTACACAGACCAAGAAATCAGAAATGATGGAACTGGAATAAGCTCCAGGTCCAACCTTCTTCCCACATTTGGGAGAGACTGAGGCCTGGCCTTGCAATGCATATGGCCTTCCACTGGGAGCTGTCCCTCCTGCTCTAAGACCCTTTCGCCTTCTGAAAAGGACAAATGCAGCAAGGAGAACTTGCCCTGGAAGCCAGGTAAACCTACTCATTCCGTTCCACAGAGTGGATGAAATATTTCCTGAAATGCATATCCTGTGTCCACAATAACTGATTTGCCTTCTGAGAGGTAGCTATCACTTAAATTGCCGTTACTGGAGCTATCCTGACCATACCTATCCTTGGCATAGGTATGGAAGATACCAATGGGCAAATGAGCAATGATACCTCTCACCTTTCAACCTCTGTGATGCTTTATTCTGTGGAGTAATATGCTTCAGTCCGTGGACTGGCATCTGAACTGAGTCACTAACCAGTTTCACCGCAGTTAGGTACATTTAGATGCCGACTTGAATCCTTCTCAAGCCCATGTAAAGCCCTCAGACTTGAACTTTGTGCATGCTGCATTTCTAACTATTGCTTTAAATCCTGGACTCTGTTCCTTGTATTGACAGCCCATCTGTTTTCCAACAAGAATTTAGGGAAAATCCCTGGTGCTGTCTGCCCCTGGATGCCATGACAGCCAGCCTCTCAAAAACAACATGAGGAAGAGCCACATGGTTCCCCAGTGTACTGCAACACAATTGCTGGCATAAGGAGCCTGAATAGACACCATGGGGTGAGGATGCAATGCAGCACTGATGGCTGTAATATGTCAGCTCTCATGAGACCTAGCCTAACCTATCTTTACTCCACATGGTCCTGCTGCTAGGAGCCACCCGTTCCAAGAGTGGCACAGTCCTTCTCATCTAGTGGAGACCCATCTTGTCCCAGGGCTCCTTCTACCATCCACTCTCCTCAGGGTACCACCAGCAGTGGACACCTGGGGTGACCCCTGAGAACATATAGAGAGAGAAAAAAGAGAGTTTATGGTTGTCAGAAAAAGGGGCAGGGCACATGGGAGGACAACATAGTTGTCATGAGGATATTAAATGAGAAAATTACAAGGGCCAAAGGCCAACTAGAAAGTAATTTGACTTCAGCTGCTTAAGACAACAAGAAATGCTTCTACAAATGTATTAGCAACAAAAGAAGGACTGAGGATAATCTCTGTCCTTTTCTGGATGCAGGGGGAACATTGTGGATGAAGATGAGGAAACAGCTGAGGTACTCAATACCTTCTTTACCTCAGTCTTTAGCAGTAGGACCAGTTGTTTGCTAGAATACCCAGCCCTCTGTGCTGGAAGACAGGGATGGGGAGCAGAATGTAGTTTCCATAATCCAAGGGGAGGTGGTTAGAAACTTGATGCACCATTTAGACATACAGAAGTCCACAGAGCTAGATGTGGATACTGAGGCAAGTGGTGGAAGCACTCATCATGCTGTGGAACCTCCCATGTGCCAGCTCACACCCATTGCCCCTTGTCCTATCATTGGACATTACTGGACATCATTGGACAGCCTGGCTCTGTCCTCCTGGCACTCGCCCTTCACATATTTATAAACATTAATGAGATCATCTCCTGGTCTCCTCCTGTTCCAGCTAAAGAGACTCAGCTTCTTCAGCCTTTCCCCATAAAGGAGATGATCTGCTCCCTTGATCATCATTTATAGGCAGTCCCAGCTAAGCAGGGAAGTCCCAGCTGACTGGATTGGCAAATGTGATGCCGCTCTACAAGAAATCCTGAAGGAAGGAACTACAGACCTGTCAGTCTGACCTCAGTGCTACCAAAGGTCATGGAGCAGATCATGTTGAGTGCCATTATGCAGCACATGCAAAGCAACTGGGTGATCAGGTCTAGTCAGTATGGGTTTATGAAGGGCAGGTCTTGATGAACTGCTTGAAGGAGTCCAGTACAGAGCCACAAAGATGATTAAGGGAGTGGAACAGCTCCCTTACAGGGACAGACTGAGGAAACTTGACCAAGAGGAGACCGAGAGGTGACCTCATTATTGTTTATAAATATGTAAAGGGTGGGACTCAGGAGCATAGAGCCAGGCTCTTCTGAGAGATGTCCAGTGACAGAACAAATGGCAACAGGTACAAACTGCATCATAGGAGGTTCCATGTAAACAAAAGGAAAAGCTTTCTCACTGTGAGGGTAACAGAACACTGGAACAGGCTGCCCAGAAATGTGGAGTCTCTTTCTCTGGAGGCATTCAAAACCTGCCTGGACACATTCCTGTGTGACCTACTCTGGGTGATCCTGCTCTGGCAGAGGGGTTGGGCAAGATAATCTTTCAAGGTCACTTCCAACCCTTAACAAGGTGGCCCACTCAGTTGATGAGGGAAAGGCTGTGGACTTCAATAAACATTTGGCGCTGTCTCCTACAGCATCCTCCTGAAGAAACTGGCTGCTCATGACTAGTTAGCTTTTCCTCTTTGCTCACTCACCTGTCCCTCTGCCCTTGTCCTCTCACCAGGATAGGAAACAGAGGCTCCAAAAGGCCCAGGGAGCTGTCCTTCAGGTTGTCCAGCCTAGTTAGAAGCAGAAGATCCTGATGCCGGTGGCACGAAACCCGGTCCTGTGAGATTTCATCCTGTAAGTGGGGGGAGCTCAAGATATGATTTGAATTTGGCAGCTCTTCTCTAAGCTTCCCACTGTTTCCTTGGCACAAACATGAGTCTGGGACATGTCCCAGCTGATGTCTGGGATCAGCTGTCCTCTATGTGAGGTTCCAAAACCAAAGGGATAGAGCCTGTGAGCTGCAGAAGGCCTCTTCCTGAAGTCACTAAGAGACATTAAAGCAAACCATTCCATTGAAAATACAAAGCATGCTGCTTAGAATTTCCATGCACAGTACTGTGCAATATATCTTCTGCAAGTGAAGTTTAACCATGTCTCTGTTGATCCTGCTTTGTGCCCACTCTGGCTTGTATTTAACTTTTCACAACAGACCATACCCAGTGTTTGGTACAATAAACCAGAAAGGTTTCTTCCTTTTTATTTGTGCATGTCATTAACATTAAACACATGATGCTGTGATGACAATGGAATTGATGGCTTAATGGGATGAATTTTAATTTAAGTAATACTTCCATTAATCTAAAAGCTCTCCCTTAAAAGTCTGTAGAATTTATTTACTGGAAAAATTCCAGCATAATTCTACTGAAAATTCTCCTCTGAATGATAATATGTCAGACTTTTAAGGCTCTTTTCTGGCAGGTTTTCTTTCTGCCTTTGGATATTATTGACATAAGAACACATTTCTGAGAAGTAACAAAAAGGGAAGGGGAAAAAAAGAGAGAGAAAGAAGAAAGAAAAAAGAGAAAGAAAGAGAGACTGCCTCAGACATCACAGTAGGTGCAAAATGCCATAGCCCCAGATATGTCCCTTTGGCTGGAGAAGTGCATCCCTGATTTGTTACTGGTTTATTTTAGGTTATGGAAAATGCAGAGGATTAAAAGGCAGGGGGAAGCAGATGCCATGTAGTCAGAGGCAGCTAAAAGCCGATCTCCATCTGAGAGCACAGAGACACTGCACCCTGCACAAAAATGTGTTTTGAGGCAAAGCTAAGCTGCAGCAGCTGGGGCTGGGATAGAAAGGTGCAGCTGTGCTTGAGGAGGCTAACAAGCAGGCAGAATTCCTGCTCTCAGAAAACAGCAAAATCCACCATGCAAACCAAATAACTGCTAGACTGTGCTGTGTATCTTCACACCCCCTGTGTTTGTGCTCACTTGCTGCAAAGCACACGAGAATGGGATGGGAGCAGAGCTGCCTCCAAGCCTGATCTCAGCCTTCAGAGAGTAGTTGCTTCAGGCTTGCCCCATTCTAGCTCCATTCAAAGGCTGCCGCTCTGCTTGTGCCTTCTCTAAGCATGTGCCACCAAGAGTGCACACACAAAACGTGTCTGTATGTGCCTTTCTGTGACACAAAAAACTCAGGTACTCTTCCATACAGACTTCTTTCAGGGAGGAGAGAGAAGGCCAGAGACATGTGACAGTTGTCGTCATATCACTTCATGCTCTGGTGGATGACACTCACAGTCCTCAGCAACTCCAATTAGGCTTGGGAAAGTGCCTAAATAGGACAGCATAGATCAGCTCCCCTGCGAGCACAGTCCCAAACTCAGGATGCCACAGCTCCATCCAGGCACATTTGTCTAGCCTTCGCCTCCCCCAGCCTGAGGATGAGGTGGTTGTGCAAACACCAGGGAGGTACAGGCGCGTGAGGATGACTACCTCTCTCCTAAATGGCAACAGGCTCTCTGCCAGACATCCAGCATGAAGCCCTGTGAGTCAGCACAGGCTAGAGAGGCCCACTCAGGCAGACACACTGGGCTTTCCTCCTTCCCACACTACCCATCTGCCAAAACTGCCGAGCCCAAAGGCACAGCCGAGGCTGTGTGTGCATGAAAACAAGGTACAGCAGCCCTGCACCACCCCAGGGCCAGGCCAGCACAGCCAGATCTTCCACTCCACTGCAGCTGCATTGAAGAATTTAAATCCAAAATGACTGCTCTGGCCAGCATGGGTGAATGTTCTCATTCCACAGCAAGTCCTCTCCTGGGTTGTACAGGGGTAGGTACAGGGCAGCAGTGTACTGAGACCCTGAAGACATCCAGAGCAGCACTAGTGAACAGTACTGCTCTCCCCTCTCCCTGCTACTGACCCAGGTTAAGCAGCAGGAGTAAGGTCTAGGTCAGGATAAGATAACCCTCTCCCTATTCTCCAACCACCACCAATGCACCCTTTGCTGTACCAAGCAATCCCTGTGCTGCAGCCAGTGGCCTATTTGTTTTGATTTAGGGTAATTCTCAATACAAGCTCAGAAATTAATCACACAACATAGCAACACTTCAGTACAGCACAATTTCCTTAGGTTCTGGAAGCTCTTTCAGCTCATGTCTCCACCCGTGGGTTGTACCTTCAAGATATGCTGGTTTGCTGAGCAGATGGGGTGGAGCTGCTCCAGCAGCAGGTGTCCAGCAGCTGGAATACTTTCCGCCCAACTATTTAGCTCAGCAGTGGGAACACAGTACTCCCAGCACGAGGCCAAACAAAACCCATTCTGTTCCTTGCCAACAGGAGATTTCTTCTGGACAATGACACTGACCACACAGTGTCATAGTACTCTCACAGAGAAGAGTGTGCTCCTTTCCAAACATAGCACTGTTGAGGGCTGTCTTTCTTCATGGTTATGGAGGGTCAAGAAGGGCAGCCAGCCTTTCAGGTGTGGCCCAAGCCTGGTCAGCATCTTTCACTCCTCATCACTCCCATCTGCACAGGCTCTAGATGTCTCTCTCTCCTGTCCTCACCCCCCACTCCTCCTTTGCATAGATTGGGTTTGTGACACATTGGAAGGAAGACAGTTAAAGATATGTGAATCCCTGCCTGGACAATATAAAATACTTCCACTTTTTGCTATCCTAAGAGCTAAGTAAATCCATCTGCTTCCTTCCACATGCAGTATGCTGATGCTCCTTACAATCTTGTGTAGGAAAACACATCACTAAGACATAGCCATGCCAAATACCTGATACAGAATTCATTGAAGGAGGTTGCTCTTATTAGTAGTTATTTGGTTAATTCATAAGACCTCTGGAGACAGATGAGGACTTTGCCTTCACATTCCTTGTTCTCGTTTGTGCATAACTCTCTTTTTCCCTTGTCTCCACCTCCACTACTAACACCTCCTCATGTCCACTCCAGGTTTCAGCCATAGTCTAGTGGATTGGGCACAGGGCTGACTTATAACTGAAGAGCCAATTCACACCTCTGCAGGTAGTTCAGCCCATATCACTGAAGTTTTTTCCCCACCTGGGAAGCAGTTATGCTTATCTATTTTAGGAAGTACATTATTTCCACTTAATATACCTAAGAATAGCATAGGCCTTTGTTAAGTTGGAAATCTAAGGTGAGAGAGCATGTGTACAGATTGTTTTGCATGGCCACACACAGCTCCAGGAGAGCCATCTAGGATCTGCATCCCCTGGAGATGAACTAAAAATAGCAACTTCAAGATGGCATCTGGAGGAGCCAACCACCTCCCTCCCAGGAGGCCATTAAGCAACTACACTAAAAGCAGTTGACAGTGAGAAAGTTAATGGGTGTGTACATTAACCTACATAAGCATATTTAAATTAGGAGGGCTATGCAGAAACCAGAAGTTGTAAGTTTCTGGGCTTGCTGTTCCAGAGATCACGAAAATGGCTTCAAGGGCTCCAGCTCTGTCTTGGAATGGCAGTAAAGTGACTTCACACCATTCCATGTTTTATCTCAGCCTCTTTGGTGCAAACCTGTGTGTGTCTCTGTATATGGTGTTCAGACTGACTTTTTGGTAACTTCTTATTATTACCTCAAGAAATATAGATCTATTAAATGCATGATGCAGGAGGGATTTATTTATTTAGTGTCAGAAATTTTCAAACATACTTCTACTGCATTCACTGATGCAGACCAGAGTCAGCATGCAATTTGCCATGACTTGGCATGAGCCTGGCACCAACCACCTAATAGATCTGTGCCAAAAGGTTATGGTGAAATTTTATTTCCTTGGCATAACCAAGAGACACTACTGTTGGGCTTTACAGGAGATGCAGAGCCTTGAAGTAAATATTTCATGATAAACAAGAAACCTGTGTAAACACTCCATATAGATATATTATTGATGACAGATGCACTTGAGACTAGAGCAAGATCTAGAGCAAGATCTAGAGCAGTTGGCTTTAGACACAATATCCTAAGGAGTTACTTCTCCCTCCAGGTCTGACTTCTGACAGGACCTCCAGAGCAAACTTGTTCAGTTCAGCTGTATCTAATTGCTCAAACTGCCCTAGAAAGCTTGAGCCACATGGGCTGGGAAAAGGAGAGAGACCAGGAACAAAGCCTGCTAAGTGGAAAATCCGTCCCATAAGAGCCTGCAAGACCTTTAAGGATCATCATAATAGCTTTTGTTGTTGTAGTTTCAGGGACTGTTTTTTAAAACAAAGTGATAACATTTGGTTCATTTCTCTCATTTTGGAAAAGAGCAGCTCCTGAGCCCTTATCATTAAGAAATAAGAGCAGTGTTACACGTTCAAACAATTTATGTGAGGATCCGGCCGTTTGTTACGGGAACAGCAAGTACGACTGCAAGGCCATTACCGTCCCTCCCCGCCTCTGCATGCACAGCATGAGCAAGTGGGGAAGACTGGGGGTAAGGGCAATGGAGCCTGCAAAGTCAATGACAAATATTCAGTACTTAAAACTCTTTCTGAAGCTTCTCACTATAAATTGAAGCTTTGATTTGATCAGCAACCAGACAAGGACCCACTGATTTTTCTCCAATTTGCTCCCAGCCTCAAAAAATAGCAAACTCTTTTTGTGATCTGATGGCTGAGAAACAAATGACCCAGCCCTGATGAGCAGTGGTGATGGGAGGTGGGTGGCAAAACCGATGGATAAGTTACTAGCATTGGAAGGAGTTTCTGGACACTTGCCCATGTTAAAACCTGCTATTTTTATCTGCCTTTTTACTTAACAATAAAATAAAATTGTTTTCAAACCCATGTTTGTTCTGAACTCCACTCCCCATATCTTCACCCTCCCACTCACAATTAACCTCTCCCTGCCTCCCTTCACTTCTCTGCTGTTTCTACAGACAACACATTTATGTTGCTGCAAGTACACAGCAGCCAACAGACCATTTCTCAAATAAACTGCTGCAGGCTGCATAGCCAGGCTGGGCACTGCCCTGTGAGCAGTCACAAGTTTATGGGTTTGGGAAAGAAGAAGCTTTGTACACAAGTTAAAAAAAAATACCTCCTGTAACAAGAGCCCATGTGAGGGCAAGCACAGTGGGGTGGAGGAGGAGGAAAGCAGGAACCAGGAGGTTTTCATGCAGGCCTCTACAGCATCCCACACAGTGAATTCTCAGCAGCGAGACCACCACAGGCAGGGAAAAGGAAACACGGTTGCCAACAGCCAGCAAGGAATGGTGAAGCACCTGCTGGATTTACTTAGTAAAAGCTTAGCTACCTTTAAACAAAGAGAAAGTTCCTGAGGAGTGATAGAGATCCAAACAGCAATTTAAGCAGCTCTCCAAGAGCGTGGTCTAGCTGTTCAGTCGCATCCTTCTGTTCAGCACATCTGCCTGCAGACGTGATTAGGCACAGGTGCAAATGGAGGGCCCTGCTAAGAGGCTGTCTGTGGTGGCTGTTTAGACAGTGACCCGTGGTGCTTCTGTCCTGGTGACCTGTCAGGGCAGCAGCCAATGCTGGGTCAGGTTTTGGGGCAATTTCCAAGGGAAGGTGTCCATAGATGAAAGGCTGGTAGCTCCTATGCAGAAGGTGGCAGTGGCAGGAGAGCCAACCCCGTGCCCAGCTGCCTCTGACACACTGTGGATATGATGGTGCTCCTGGGATGGGATTGGGATCCAGCATACCCTCTGGAGAGAGCAGTAACTGGCTCCAGTAGCTGGCTCCAGTAGCTGGCTGGGCTGGAACTGGTCAGCAGCCATGTCCCCTCCAACCATTGTAGCCTAAGCTGCCCGCTCAGCAGGCTGCACCTGGAAATAGCTCCTGGCAATGATGGTTTAGGATGGGCAAGAACAGAAAACGTGGGGAGAAAAACTTACACAGGGAGATGATGTGCCAGGGGACTGATGAGGCCCCTCAAGCTGAGAGCCATCCCCCATTACAGGTTTGCCTCTTTTGGAAAGAGCAGACCCTTGAAGGAAACCCTCTTTGGGAAGGCTGCATGGGTAGTGGAGGAGCACCTCACTAGAGGATTACAGGAGGAATCAGAGGAAATCACTGTAATTCTTCAGCCTCATTGGAACTGTGTCCTCTTCAGCCTCCTCAGCAACATGCCTGTGGTGTCTTCGTCTACCTTCAGACGGAAACAAATTTACAATGTCAGCTGACATTATTAATTTCACCAGAAATATGAGAGGGAGTCGCTTGTAAAAGTCTGCATAAAACAACAAAAGAAAAATGGAAGAACTGCATGGAGTATGCCAGACACTGAGAGGGGAAGGGAAAGAAGAAAGGGAAAGGGAAAGGGAAAGGGAAAGGGAAAGGGAAAGGGAAAGGGAAAGGGAAAGGGAAAGGGAAAGGGAAAGGGAAAGGGAAAGGGAAAGGGAAAGGGAAAGGGAAAGGGAAAGGGAAAGGGAAAGGGAAAGAAAGAGAAAAGTCTATTTAAAGGACAAACAGACCTACCTAGACCTGGAGAAATCTGTGTGTCCCTACAGAATCACAGAATGGTAGGAGTTGGAATGGACCTCTGGAGATTGAGACCAACCGCCCTGTCAAGGCAAGTTCACCTAAAGAAGTTTACACAGGAACATGTCTATGTGGGTTTTGAATGCCCCAAAAGATAGAGACTACACCACCTCTCTGGGGGTCTTGTTCCAGTGCTCTGTCACGCTTAAACTAAAGTTTCTCCTCATAGTTAGATGGAACTTCTTACGTTCAAGTTTGCGCCTGTTACCCCTGAGCTACACCTGAGCTGATCAGCTTGCTGCAGGTCTCTGCAGCTGACCCTGTACCAGGACATAGCTGTCATGAGTGGCTAACACAGCTACAATGCCAAGCCTGAAATACAGCCTGCTATACTTCTAAGAAATATTGAGATGTGATAGAAAGTACCAAAGCTGTAGGCACAGCAATTTTCTTCCCTTCTGGATCTTCTGCTGGATCTTCAGATGCTTTGGACAGTGATCAGTGAGGGGAAAACAACAGTATTTTCCATCTGCACTTACTAAAGAGACACATTGGTATGAGCAGCTGCTGCAGCCAGGGCATCCCACTGGCATCTTCTGCCCATATATCCATGGCTGAAGCAAGATGACTCCCATTACGAAGGCTTGAAAAACGCACCGCCTTATAGAACAGGAAGTTTTGCACCAGTGAGAGAAGAATCAAAGCTATGATCTCAGGAAATGCTGCTTTAAATATCAAAACTCTTGATGTCAAGGCACCAAGTAAAGGCTGTTGTAGGGCACAGACAAATATGCTAACGAGTGAGGGAGGTGTGGGTGCTTGGCACATGTTACCTTCATTACTAAAAGAATCCAATAAATACTCAACTTCTTGATTGGAGTATTCTGTTCCTGCAGAGTATATTGTTTCCTTCCAGATTCCAATCACATCAAGGACGGGATATCCCTCCATGGCTCACTATCCTGATTCTCCACCAACCCAGACCTCTTCCTCTCTACTCCACAATCCCCTCAGACAGGGGGATCTCTGATCACAGGGACCTAAACCTATTAACTAATTCAGAGTCCTGGAAGCAGTGAGCAGGAACCTCAGAAGTGTTAGAACTGTACCTGTGGACAGTTTCTTTTGTCTCCTAAGGCTTTTTGTTCTGTGCAGAATTTAATTCCTACAGTCTGACAGGGCAGGGATGTGCATCAGAAATGCCATGAGAGTGCCTCTCCTAGAGCACTCTGTAAATCCCCAGTTTCTGTAACTGAGTTCTGCACTGAATGGATGGGAACATCGGCAGAATTTTCTATTGCATGTAGAGAACAAAAGACTTACCACTTAACCTGAATGAACTCTGAGGGCTCAAAACCCTAGACTCAATAAAATGCATGGCAGAGAAGAACACCAGCACAACTGGTTGATATTTTCATTAACTTTTTTTTCAGGGAGTCTTATAATTTACAAGTTGAGTAGCTCTGGCTCATGATTTTGGTACATTCAGGGTTGCAGCAAAAGATGCCCCACACATGTTTGTACCTGGCTATCTCTGCAAAGATCAGCACCACTCCCTAAGAGGCGTGTCAGTGCTGTTGTGGAGAAAGCAGCCACAAAGCTGGACAAGAGATGTACAATGAAGTTGCAGTGCGTCTTATATTTTATAGAGTAGGATGCTACTACACTGAGGTGCTGATCTAAGAGGCAGCTTGATGTCCTTCTGCCTTGGTTATTTCCTGAGATTCTGTGGTCTTAGACAATGTTTAGGGGTTTGGAACACAAGCCCTATGAGGAGAGGCTGAGGGAGCTGGGGTTGCTTAGCCTGGAGAGGAGGAGACTGACGGGTGACCTTATTGCTCTCTACAACTACCTGAAGGGAGGTTGTCAACAGGCAGAGGTTGGTCTCTTCTCCCAGGCAGCCAGTACCAGAACAAGAGGGCATAGTCTCGGGCTGTGCCAGGGGAGGTTTAGGCTGGATGTTAGGAGGAAGTTCTATACACAGAGAGTGATTGCCCATTGGAATGGGCTGCCCGTGGAGGTGGTGGAGTCACCTTCATTGGAGGTGTTCAGGAGGAGACTTGATGGGGTGCTTGGTGCCATGGTTTAGTTGCTTAGGTGGGTTGGATTGGTTGATGGGTTGGACGCGATGATCTTGAAGGTCTCTTCCAACCTGGTTTATTCTATGGTATTCTATTGTATTCTATTCTATTGTTTATGCAAGGAGAATGCTACAATATCCATCATATTCACGTATCCACCACAGAGTGGAGGTATGAGATTTATTTCTGCAAAATTCACCCTCACCTCTCTATTCTAGTCAGCAGCATCCTTTCGCACAACATAGGTGAATTTCCATACTGAGCTAGAGCGTTTACCAAATGAACATCTTTAGTTACCATTTACTTTCGGGATTAAACTCCCTACTTACTGTTCATCTATTTACAAACAGTTGTGGAACGTGGAGATGGGTAAACTTGCAAAAGAAAAATGCAAGAAAAAACTCATGTACATTGATTAAAATATGAAACCCATCTATAAAATGACAGCTTTGTCCTTGCTCTTCTGAGGAAGATTAAAAACCGACCAAATGCATTTTGAATCATTAGCACATGATGAAGGATTTGTTTCTATTATCCTAGGAAGCAGGATGCAACACGTAATACTGAGATGTTCACAACTATCCAGCTTTAAAGAGGTTTTTGTCAGAAACACTGAAAAGATGAAATGGGGCTATACAAATTCAGGGTGGTTTGCTATGGCTCATTATTATCCAAGTTAATGATGCTGCGGTGTCACAGCCACACACCCATGCTGAGCAAGTCTCCAGCAGTGGGGTTGACTCAGCCTTCAGAGGGGCTGGCAAAGGCTGCATGGCCAGTGCCCTTCCTCTCCTAGGGAGGTGGGAGTGGAATAAATACCAAGGGGTGGGGGGTAAGAGGGGGTCCTCATTCACAGGCTGGAAAGGTGGGAGAAGGGTGAAGACAATTATGTGCAAGGACCACTGGGAAGGGCAACTACTCCTCCTCATGCCTTTCTAGCAGCAGCCACTTCCTTGCATACTCCCTGCCCTCCCTTGACAGCTCTACCCATCCTGACTTCTCAGGGCTGTAGGATGGGCAAAGCAAATAATGAGGACAGCAGCTATTTTGTTCTTGCTTTGCTCATGCCTGAAACCAGGTCCGTGTGCTGTGCTTCATGCTTAGTTATGAGTTTGTGATTTTTTTTATAGCAGATAACCCACCTTAAGACTTGATGCTGACTGAAGTTCCTGGCTGGACCAGACATAGCTAAGAAAATGAAGTATTAGTTTGGTAGTAACAACCTTTATTGACCGGCAATTAATAAAATCTGTGCCCATTAACTTGCACTTGATGTCTGCACTGCATCATGCATCCAAAGCTTTTTTGTTTAAGGCAGAGGCAACTGGGTCATTATCATGCTGGTTTAACTGAGTACAGGTTTTGTAAATCCTTTTTTTTTTTTAAATAAATCTACATCATCCATTTTCTTGCCTCCTCCCTGGCTCCTGTGCCCAACAGCAGAGCAGGAGAGGGAAGAGGGGCTGGCTCAGGACCCTGCTACAGCAGACAAGAGCTCAAGACTCACCTCACAGGACCTGGCTTTCAGTCTGTGTGCATGTGTTGCACCAATCCACAGCTGCAAGTTGAAGAAAATCAAAGCAGCGTGAGGCTAGTGTCTTGCTGCACTGAATGAGGCCACTGACATCCAAGCGAAAGTTTCAAAGCATAAAATACACATTTCTTCTGTGAGGGTAGCAGCTCAGAAAGGCTCTTCTGCATGAGATTCAGCGAGGCTCTCTCCTCTAACTCCCCGAAGAAAATCCAAAAGCAGAAAGCGAGACCAGCATTGCATTGGTATATTGGCTGATGGGTACAAAATCTTCTGACAAGTCATTTGCTCGGCCCTGATTGGAAAATATCTTTAATTAAAACACCACATCAGAATCCTGAACCAATTTCATCCCAGCTCCACTAAGTGCTTTGTACAAAACATTAACTCTAAAATCTCATTACACATTAGCAATCCCTGTGTCAAACATAAATGATAATTTAGTTCTAATGCATTCTGGAGCAAGCCATTTCTAAGAGAGGCACAGGATATCAGCTTGCTAGGAGGAGAGGAAATGTTGAATTTATTCGCCTCTTTATTTTTTAAACAAACGGCTGTAGCTGGTTCAGCAATGGGCTGTACAAATCATAGCAGAGTGTAGATCTTACAGTACACAGCAGCTGTTTAAGCCAAATCTGGCACTTGGGCCCAGGCTGGGTTTTGAAATCCCACCAACAGCGGGAGTTCCGAGGTCTTTAAGCATTCAGAGTAGGGAAATGGGGATGGGGAAGGTGGAGATGTTTGTTGATTTTTACAGGACAGTGGGCAGGGAGACATATCTGAGTCTGCAGGTAATCTGAGCTTGTTCAAAACCACAGAGTCAGGGAAAAAGAACAAGAAGGTGGGGCCAGCTGCCTGCAACCACTGCAGCGGGCTTCTGAGACAAGAAGTGTGAATGCAAAGAAGGCAAGGCTTGCAGTGGTAGCATGGTCCCTAGCACCAGTGGGAATTTTGCACCACTGAACATTACACAACCCAGCCAGGACAGCAGATGACAACATAGTGGTTAATATTAAATACAAGAACTGTCTTAACAGCACTTCTAGCCCAGAGGAATGGCAGTGGAACTAACATTGTTCATTATCAGAAGGATGTCAAATATCCCTTCTTTGATCAACAGCAACACCCTTTCTAAACTCTACCAGCTGCACCTGGATCCATTTTCCTGTGTGCAAGTGTGCATTTGGGCATTTAACTTTGTGAAATGGGAAAATTATGGCTATTTAGTATGGGATTATGAAACATGTACATCATGAATATTATACAGACATTTCAAAACCAGTCAAAGGCCAAACAACTTGTCTTCCTTCACATTTCATCCAAGTACCAGATTTGATCATTACCTTGAAATCATGAGATGGCAATCAGGTTTTTAACCGTACGGCATGAAGTCACTGAAGATTTCAGCAAAGGGAAGGCTTTCTTTCTATCACCTGCCACTTTCTGGCTGCACTAGTGTGGTGGGTTGAGTTTCCTCCAGCGTTAACTTTAGCCAGACTAACTTGCTAAGAAGCAAATGAAGCTGTATTTACAAGCAAAACCTACACTCCACAATGGAAGGCAATGAATATGTAGAAAATACGCAGTGTTTGCAATATTATACCGATATTTACAATTACCAAATAACATGGAAATCCCTGTTGTTTGCTGCAAAGACAACACAGAAAGGCACAAATAGTACAGGAGGTTCCTGCAGCACATTGATGATCGCTTTTTGACACAGGTGGTGGAGGACCCTGTGAGAAGAGTTGCACTGCTGGGCCTGGTGCTGATGAAAAAAGAAGGTCTGGCTAGGGATGTAAAGGTTAGAGGTAACCTTGTCTGCAGTGGCCATGAGATGGTGAATGAAGGACCATGTGTGGAAGTAGCAAGGCACTAAGTAAGACTGCAACCCTGGATGTCAGGAAAACCAACTTTGATTTTTCAGAGACCTGCTTGGAAGAATCCCATGAATTAGAGCTCTAGAAGATAGAGGGGTGAAATAGAGATTAAGATTCAAACACCCCCTCCTCCAAGGTCAAGATCAGTGCATTCCCATGAATAAAAAATCAAGCAGCAGAGGAAAAAGAACTGCATGTATGAAAGTGGAGCTTCTAGAAAAACTCAAGTGAAAGAAGGAAGTCTACAGTATGTGGAAAATGGCACTAGCCCCTTGGGAGGAATATAGGAACATTGCCAGAGTATATAGGGATGCCACAAGGAAATCTAAGGCCCTCTTGAAATTACATCTGGCAAAGGATGTAAAAAATACCAAGAAGGGCTTCTTCAACTACATTAGTAGGAAAAGGAAGAGCAGGCAAAATGTGGACCCACTGCTGAATGAGGTGGGTGACCTAGTGACAAAGGATACATAGAAGGTAGAGTGACTGAACACCTTCTTTTCTTCAGTCTTTACAGCAAATGCCAGGCCTCAGTCCCTGGAGGTAAGAAAGTCTGGAGGAAGGGAAGCCATCCTTTAATTGAGTAGGATCAATTTATAGATCAGTTAAATAAACTAGAAATCCACAAGTCCTGATGAGATCCACCCATGAGTGCTGAGGGAGCTGGCAGAACTCATTGTAAGGCCACTCTCCACCATCTTTGAAAGGTCATGGAGAATAGGGAAGGTGCCTGAGGGCTGGAGGAAAGCCAGTGTCACTCCAGTCTTCTAAAAGGGCAAGAAGGAAAACCCAGGAAACTATAGGCCAGTAAGCCTCACCTACATCCCTGGAAAGGTGATAGAACAGCTGGTTCTGGGCAACATCTCAAAACACGTGGAAGAAATTAAGATTATCAGAAGTAGTCAACATGGATTCACCAAGGGGAAGTCATATCTGACTAATCCGATAGTCTTCTACAAAGGCATGACTGAATGGACAGATGAGGGGAGGGTGGTGGACATTGTCTACCTTGACTTCAGCAAGGATTTTTTCACTTTCTCCCACAGCATCCTCATAGGCAAGCTCAGGAACTGTGGGTTAGGTGAATGGACAGTGGGGTGGTTTGAAAACTGGTAGGAAGATAGAGCTCAGAGGGTTATAGTCAGTAGAATGGAGGCTAGTTGAATGTCCGTAACAAGTGGTGATCTCCAGGGATTAGTACTAGGCCCAGTCCTGTTCAGTCCCTGGCTGAAGGGATAGAGAAGTTTGCTGATGATACAAAAGTGGGAGGAGTGGCTGAAACACCAGAAGGCTGTGCTGCTATCCAGCTTGGCCTGGACAAGCTGGAGAGTTGGGCAGAGAGTAACCTTGTAGGTTACTGCACTTAGGAGGAATAATTCCTTGCATCAGTACAGGTTAGGGGCTGACTACTGGAAAGCAGCTCTAAGGAAAAAGGCTTTGGAATCCTGGTGGACAACAGGATGACCATGAGTCAGCAATGTGCCCTTGTGGCACTTAAAGGGTGGGTGTCAGGAAGATGAAGACAGTCTTTTTTCAGTGGTGCCCAGTGACAGGATAAGAGGCAATGGGCACAAATTTGAACATGTTCTATGCAAACATGAGGAGGAACTCCTCTAATTTGAGGGTGGTAGAGCACTGGAACAGGCTGCCCAGAGAGGTGGCAAAGTCTCTGTCTCTGGAGTCTTTCAAAAACCCCTGGATGCCATCCTGTGCAATGGCAATGGATGCCATTCCTGCTCTAAGTGAACTTGGTCTGGCAGTGGGGTTGGACTAGATGGTGTTCAGAGGTCCTTTCCAACCCCTACCTTTCTGTGATTCTGTGAATTACTTTCTTTATTCTAAAGAATTTTTCTTCCAATCTGCTCTCTCTTACTGCCAGATCTCAGCATGATTTATTTTCCTCTCTGTCACACTTGCCTCACATATTGAATGCTTTTATCATACCCTTTAAAAATCTTATTTATTAAAAATTTCAGTAACAAGTAACATGATGTGAAGGCAGCTCTACTGCTGCAACTACACAGGTAGCTGAACTGTTTCTGTCCTCTGCGTTGAGACCAGTGCCCCACATTTCAAACAAAGTTCAGACAAAATCTATTACATGCTGCCCAGAGAAGGGTGAGGAGTAATTTGAGCTGTTACTCTTCTTTCCTCCTCGGCACAGCCTTTGGCTAATTGCTAAGTCATGTCTGCTGGCTCTGCAGAAGCGGGCCCATTTTGGAAGGGACTAGCTTCATAAACACTGTAGGGTGGGAATGGGAGCTCTGTTTAAAATTGTTTGGCAGTGACAATTAGCATTATCAGGCGATGGTTCATTAGTTATGTGAAGAACTGGACAATGCTGTTGCTTTATTTTACAGCCTTCTGCTTCAGTTACAAATTCATGCCCCGACTTTGGTCCATATAACTCCAGTCATAACATTGTCCTTCTGTGGTATAGCTAACAAAAAGTCATTAAGGTCTTTGTTAACTCTTGACATGCTTCACAGCTCTGCCTACATCCCTGTGTAGTTGTGTACCACACCTGCCCAGGGCCTCACCACTCTTATCCAAAGGTAGCAACACAGTTTAAAAGCTGGGGGGGAAAATAGAAAATACAAGAGTTTGGTTTGCCCTACACCTCATTTTAGCTTATCCTAGCAGAAAGTCACTGTTGATGTGCTTTGTGTCAATCACGTGCTTAAAAACTACATTTGGCTCACATCAAGGGGAATTTACTTCTCAACACCACCCCAGCATAAAGTGTAAGCTTCACTTTCCATAGAACACATTGCATCACTCCAAAAATAGTCTGATATTTCTTCAGCTTGTTTAAGAACAACCTGTTGGGGAGAAATGCTATAGCTATAGGCAGAAAGCATGCTGGAGCAAGGCAGAAGACAAACCAGCTCCTGGGGAGCAGTATGGTGCAAAGCACAAGCAGGAGAGGGCAGAAGTACATTGGATGGGAAGCCTGTGGAGTGCAAGGAAAGGTGAAGGACAAAAGAGAAGTGTGGACGGCCCTTGTGTGTGTTCTCAAAACCGTAGATCAGCTATGTCTGGGTGTGAATCAGTTTGATGGGTGGGTCTAATGATGGGTAAATCTAAACTGCCAAAGACACTACAACAATTAGACAGCAACCATTTCAGACCTGCAGCTCTTCATGCTGCATACTGTGGTTCACCTGCAGTCTGCTTGTGGTCACAAGAAGGCTCCTCAGTGCTCTTACTGCATTCTCCCAGCAAGGGCCCTGACACAGTTTGCTAGGCTTTCATAGATTTTTTTTTTCCCTGGGGGTTGCCTGCACCATTAAGCTGTAGCTTCCCACTCAGCTTGGTGGAGCCTGGAGAAGGGAAGCACAAGGCACAGCCTTGTGGACTGCTGGAGCAGACTGCTGGAGCAGGGGTTGCCCTCTGTCTGGGTTCAGCCTGGCCATGGCCCTGCCCAGCCACCCCAGCAGCTTCTTCTATTGAATGAAGAAGAGATAAAGAGATAAATGTATCAGTCTCCACAGGACAAGCATTGTCCAGGTGGAAAACATCTGCTTGGGACTTCTGTTCTTGGTTCTTCTCTCCACCCCTTTGATGACATCATTTCTGGAAGGAGTTTGTGGTAGGACACCCACAATTGCTGCTGGAAGTGGTTTGGAAATGAGACTTGGAAAGTGGGAGAACTATCTACTCTCACGCAGATCAGTGCTCCCCTTCAGGAGGGTCTGTGGGAATTTTTTCCAGCTCTGCAGACTTTGCAATTTCTATTGCATCCCCTGATTAGTCTCCTGCTGCTGGCTGTGCTGCAGAGAAGTTTCTCACACCATCAGACCAGCTGTACCCACACCATACCTGTGCCAAGGAGTGGCTGCCCCAACTCACGTTGGTTGTGCTGTCCTTTCCAGTAACCTGCAATCAAAGAGATTTGTGGCTGCCTATAGATCTGCCATCTGTGCTTGGTGCTATCAGAAATCGCCTGGGAAAGTCACTTGCCATTGCCTCTCAGCTAGATGGTGATCCTGTAAGGGAGGTTGGGATTAAAGCAAACTGTGCTATGTGCTTTGCTGCTGGCAAGGCATCCCAGAACACAGAACACAGAGTACAGCCATTCCCAAAGTGCAGCTAGGCTGGCTTGCAGAAGAACATCTGGGACGGCCCACTGGCCATGCAGGCAAGTCCTGTAATGGGTTTTGTTCCAGCATCGTCCTACACAGCACAGTAAGGGCACAGCCACGACCCCAAACAAACACAGATAGAATGCATTGGCAAAGGGGATGACAAAACACGAGGAGGAAGAGCAGGGCATGCAGCAGCCTCTGGTGGGATCATAAGCAGCGCTGCTTTCACTCAGGTTTTTGCTTAGCATAAATGCTCCTCTGATGTCTCATGACTATCAAAGGCTTTGAAATTCACGGGAATTTCAAGGAAGGCAGAAGTTCATCCGAATGAAAGAAAGATTATGTTTTACCTCCCACCATGTTTCCAGCTTCCTAAGAATTTTCCTTTGAAGATTCTACTGCTCCCAGAAATGTCTTTATAGTGTTTTTGAAGTAGTTTCCTATACAGGATCATCACTGCACGCCACAAGCAGATGGTGGAGGTTCAAAAACCTCTGGTGCTAGGAAGAGAAGCTATTGGTGAGCTTTGGTTCTCAACAAAACCAAATCATCCCACGATGCAGCAGTGCGGTTAGGAGGCAAGCACACAATACAGATTTAGGCAAAGGGAGAAATTGCACTTTTTCAGACTTTTTGCTCAAGTCTGGGTATGGGCAGTTCCCATCTGGGAAAGAAAGCACCTGCAAGGTATCTGCAGCAAGGAGGAAGGGAGAAGGGTCTCATGGTAAGCCATTTTGCTTTCCAGTTCCTGGAAGGGAACTCCTCTAAGTGGCCAGCTCTGATATCTGGCCACCAGGGTGTAGATAAACATGGGACAGACTGCAGAAACTATGAGACGAAACTGCTCATTTCCATCTGATAAGAGGGAGTTGGTGTTGAACCTATTACATTATGGTGGATATGAATTCCTTTCCCTTCAGCAGCAGCTAGAGAGAGAGAGAACAGTTGGATTAAGTTTCACTTTCCCATGTAAAATGACTTAACTGGGTAGATAAAACTTAATATATTTGTGAAGACTCATGTGTTTCCCTGAGCCTTGATCTCAGTGAATGCATTGCTTTTTGTTTAATGGATTCTTTTTCTCCCTCTCAGACTGTTAATAGTACATAAGTAAAAGGAGCATACAGACTGCTCAAAACAATTCCTCTCATACAAGTTCAGCTAGAGAACTCACACCGGTTTAACTCTCGCTAGCTCTGAGAAAATGTTTTATTTTGGAGCAGAGGAGCTCCCCCTCTTTTAATGAGACAGGAAACACCCAGGGACCTGAAGGTCAGTGACTGAGCTACATCAGGGAAGGTCAGCTTCAAAAACACACGAGAGTTCAGCAGATACCAGCTAGTTTTGTGTACACACTGTTGTATACCTCCCAGATGGACTTCCACTCTGCAAAGCAGGCAGAGGAGGGATGAAGAAATTTTGGAGCCAGAAGAGAGAGTCCTATTTCAATTCTGTGGCACAGAACTAAGCTCTTGTTGTCTACCTTGCTTGCCATGGGCTTGGAGAGAAGTTCAGTGCAAGTCACATTCACCTCTCCTGGGTTTTGCTGTCTGAGGGGCTCATATTCAACCAAGCTAACTACACTGGAGTCCTGGGCAGGTAAGAGAAGAGGAGAACGATCCCCTCTATTTGTATTACACTTTTCTCCTAAGATAAGATGAACTTTCCTTAGAACTGCCCATGGCCTGCTGCAGACGAGGGAGAGAGCCTAAGTGAAAAGCCCAGAGCAGGACTAGAGTCAGGCATCCACTGCTGGTGCCAACACCACCCACCCACACAGGAGTGTTATGCGTATAAGATGGGTGGAGATATAAGACGTGAGCTATAAGAGCTCAAAGTTCATAACCCTTGAAACTATTTTCAGTATAATCCACAGATTATGAAAGTCTGTCCTTAGTACAGTTCACCATGGAGGTTTCATGGATCATTTCACTTGCAGGGTTAAAATAACAGCTCACACTCTACCCTTAGGCATGTAAATGGATCAAACTCAGCTAGCCCAGTTGCTTTCAGCAGCACAGTGCTCACTGGGGGAAAAACAACAGAGCATAAAAAATAAGAGTAAATGAAGGCTGGTATGAAAGACATGGAGTACTAGAATGTCAGCTGCATTTATAAACTTCCCTTATAAGTTTTCACCTTCATCCTTGCCTGTTCCAAATCAAAATGCTTTCACTTTATATAGCATCATGCAAGCAGGGGAAGCTGCTGAAATCAGTCAGTGGTACAATTTTCTGCATGCTGCCAAACCAGCCCATGCCTTGCATTCAGACCAGAGGCAAACAGCTTTCATAATCCCTGACATGCCAGTACCAGAGGTGGAGCTTAAAGCAGGACACTGAGGACATTCACACAGAGGACTGGAGACAAACAAGAAGGCTTTTGTAGTGGTAGGATGGGCACTGTCCTGCCCTGCAGTACATGTACAGTGGAAAGCAGGAAGGACAGAGGCGGTTGATGAACTTCATGTTGTCCCCAGGAACAGAGGGCCAAGGACTTCCCCAGAGGCAATTCCATGTTTCTTGTCCCAGTTGCTGGACACCAGCCCAACCAGTGCTAGCTGGCAAGGTTTGTGTGTACAAGACAAGAGTGAGTGATCTGCAACTGAAATCCTGAGAGGGAGGGGTAACAATAAGGTTATTCAAGTGAAAAACAGTTCTGCAGCTTTAAAAGGAAATTACAAATACAGAAAAAACATGGAAAGCTAATTACTTACAGGCAGTGTTTGAGCATACATGCACACTACTAGAGGATTTTTCCCATTAATAAGGTTTGCATTAAAACCACAGTCCCAAGATCTCCTCTGCCCACAATGTGGCCCTGAGGCACACCAAGGCCTGGAGTCTCAAGTACACAAACATGAGATGGGTAGGTCAGCACTTTTGGTACTGGTCATTAGAGTGAGCCACATAGATAAGGATTGCTCACTGCTCCTTTCAGCTGATCAGAGCCCATCTCTTTCCAAAACCAGTTAGCAATTGTCACCTTTGCAAGCTAAAGGAGGGCCACAGCTGCAGCTGGACTCATTACCATGGTTTAGAGGTTTATGAGGAAATACTTATTTCCTTTGAGGGTGACACAGAGCTGGAATAGGATGCCCAAAGAGGTTGTGGAGTCTCATTCTCTGGAAACTCAAAACCTGCAAGGACACGTGCCTGTGCAATATGATCTAGGTGTATCTGTGTTAGCAGGGAGGATCATACTAGATGACCTCCAGAGGACCATTCTAACACCTACCATTCATAGAATCATAAAACTGTTGAGGTTGGAAGAGACCTTTGAGATCATCAAGGTACAACAGCTCACCTACAGCTCTCAATCCCACCATTACTGCTCAGCCATTACCATTAAACTCTATCCCTAAGTATCACATCCAGGTGTCTTTTAAATATCTCTAGGGATGGTGACTTACAATGCAATATACAATACAATACAATAAACCAGGTTGGAAGAGACCTTCAAGATCACCGCGTCCAACCTATCAACCAATCCAACCCACCCAAACAACTAGATCATGGCACCAAGCACCCCATCAAGTCTCCTCCTGAACACCTCCAATGATGGTGACTCCACCACCTCCCTGGACAGACCATTCCAATGGGCAATCACTCTCTCTGTATAGAACTTCTTCCTAACATCCAGTCTAAACCTCCCCTGGCAACTTGACCACTTCCTGGGCAGTCTGTTCCAACACTTGCTTTCTGTGAAGAAATTTTTCCCAATATCCAACTTGAACCTCCTCTGGCACAGCTTGAGGCCATTTCCTCTTGTCTTGTCACTTGTTGCATGTGAGAAGACCACCACCTTGCTACAACCTCCTTTCAGGTAGTTGTAGAGGGCAATGAGGTCTCCCCTCAGCATCCTCTTCTCCAGACTAAACGACCTCAGTTCCCTCAGTTATTCCTCGTAAGACTCCTGCTCAAGGCCCTTTGTCATCTTAGTTGTCCTTCTCTGGGCACACTCCAGTGCCTCAATGTCTTTCTTGTAGTGAGTGACTCAAAACTGCACACACTCTGTGGTTCTATCATATATGTGATATGATACATTCCATGGCAAGACACTGCAGTACTGCAGAAGAGCTGGGAGGGACACTCTCGCTTCTCCGCTCCATCTGCTTACTCTATGATTCCCACAGCACTGATCAGCTGGTGGCATGGCAGCTTTTCACCACACAGGCAGAGGAGCTCCTGCTCTCTTGCACAGAGGGCACAATCAAGTTTTGGGTGGTCCTTAGGTTGGAGGCTGATAGGTTTTAAGACCATGAATAACACTGCTTCATGACTATCATTTGTATGAGTCAAGCTGTTGGCCTGCCTTTCCCATAGAACACAGAAGTTCCTGAGGTGATTTCACAAGAAAAACAAAAGCAACAATGAAAGAAAGAAAGAAAGAAAAAACAGCACCTAAAAATAAGTAAGAAAGAAAAACAATGAAGAACAACTTTGGGCAGCTAGAAAGCATAGGCAAGGGCTGGAAAAATACAAACTGCATCAGAAGTCTGAGAAGTGGTGGCTGGTAGACACCTATGTCCTTAAAGACTTGTAGGCACCTAACTGTTCACTGAAATCCAAGGTGAGGTAGATATCTATGCACTATTAAAACTAAAGGTGTGGATTCCTCTCAGGCTGGGACTTGATCCTCAGGAATGGCATGGACTGAGGCCTGAATGGCAGGGCCCCAGAAAGGTGCTTTTGTTACAAAGTGGGGTACTACAAACATTTGAGTTCCTCTTTCTCTGCTCTGATAATGAACATTTTGGCCTTAACTAGTCTCCCTACCACCATGTCTATATGAAAACAACATTTTAAAAGCACTGAGTTTGGTGCTGCATTGCTGCCTCCTGCACTTGGGCAAAATTGCTGCAGAAATCAGAAACCACTTGTAGGTCAATATTTAATAATCTGGTATTAAACTCTGTGGGTCATTTTCACCCTTGTGTTATACTACGCTCTTGGCAGTCACTACAAGTACACTTGTAAAAATACCTACTCATGTCTACACTTTCATCATGCTGGCTTACTAAAATAGCTCCTGTATGGCAAACACTCCTCCACAATTAGTTCTCTCTACAGTTGCATTGCTTGTGCAGCTGATTTTCCTTTGGTTGTCAGATCCACTGCTGACCTCTACTACGTCTGGCATTCCCATATCTCCCTACAATGACAACATCATTATTTTTAGAATTTGGAATGCTAGAGAACAGGTAGAGAAAGGAAAGGAGATTTCTACCAAAAATGCATGCCCCAGTTCTATCGAAACTTCATGGTTAAGGTATTAATTCAGCCTTTAATTATAAAGGAAATGGGTAAGATAACCCTATAACTAACAAGCACTACAGCTGCTGGTTGAAAGACCTTCGGGTCTTGTAACAAGTCACAATAAAATGTCTGGTGGTTGGAGTTATAGCTAATTTATAAGGATGCCTTAAGCAAAATCAGTAGGAGAGGGAAAGGGGAGTAAATATCTGACCAGAAATTGTATTTAATTCATGGAGGAGCAGGCGATGACTGAGGAGATCCAAGAATGCTGGGTTTATAGTCATGAAAATAACACCAAACACTGTAGGTTTGCATTGAGGGTATCAAAATAGAAATCTTGTGAAGCAAGCAGGTGGGGTTGATTTTAGTGCAAGAAGGAAGTGTCTCTGAAGTTATCCAATTTCCTTTCAAAAAGAAACTCTTGCAGCAAGTAGGGATCAAATAATTACTTTGCCCCTATTTACAAGGTATCTCAGAATAGTAACAGACACAGCAGCAGACCACACACACAGGAGATGATTAAAGGAAGTCGGGGTCTGAAACACAGAAAAGCTTGTGATACAGAAGAAAAGATTTGCATGGGCATTAATATTTCATGACCTCCCAGTCATGTGGTTCAAGACAAGTATCTGCATAGTAAAGTAGAATTGTCTGCCATCAGGTTCCATATTTCAAGACATACTTGAGTCATAAAGGTGTTATTTACATGCCTTTATCCATGAACAGAATGCAACCCCCCTGGATTTCTGTACTTACAATAGGGGAACCTGGAAGGCCTGTCTGAGGGCTTAGTAGGATTTAAGTGGAGCCTGTGCCCTGGGCTAGACCTCTGCACAGACTCAATTTCAGCCTAAAAGCAAAGCATACATGGTATTTTTTGTACTGCAGACTTATTAAATCCAGTACGAAGGAAAAGAGCTACTGCACTGTTGGTACATCTCTTCAGCCATTTTTCTGACCTGTGAAATAAACTTGCTATTTATATGCAAGTGTATAGATATCAGAGCAGACAGAAGACCTTGAATCCTCTGCCATTATTCCCATTATAGACACAACTGGTAATTAAATTTGGGGAAAAAATCCCAAACCATAGATGACTACTTTTCTCCCAGTGAAAAGAGCAAAATGTGTAAAGGATTAAGCAGAAGTATTTCAGCCCAGGATTTTGGCAATTATGCTTCATAAGATTTTACTGGGAGCAAACAGTTTACTGTGGCAACATAAGCAGGTCTTTTCCTCCCACACAATCAAAGCTAGGAATTTTCCCTGCCTGCACATGTCTGTCTGTGGCTAGAATAAACAAGTGGAGCAAGTGGTTCGGCTGACTCACCAGCACAACTAGACTCTCCTGTTGCCACCAGCCACTGATATAATTTTTATCCTACCTGTGCAATTGTGATCTCCCTTTCCCAAGCTTCTATCAGCCATCAGGCTCTTGACTCGAACATCAAGAGTCAGAATGACATTGCTAAATTGTCCAAGGGTTATCCTTCAGAAGAACAAGGCACGTTAGCATTGCTTGTCAGATCTGCTGCTGCTCTCATTCTTGCAGTGCTCTCTGTGTGCATGAAGAAAAAAGTGAGCAAAAATGAGAAGTTGCAGAATGGAAAAAAAAATAAATAAAGGAAAAGGCAGAGCACTAGAATTGCACCAGTGTTTTACTGACAAGAAATATAAGTTCTTGCCCAGAGAATTTATAGCTGAAATGAGTCTAATAGCACAGGGCCTGATGGCCCTGTCTGCATGCATTGCAAATTACTCACATGAGCAGCCCCACTGACTCCATGTGAAGGATTTTTAGACATGCATAGTGTGGCTCACAGTGATTAGTGACAGCAAACTGCAAAGGAAAAGGGATGACAAAGGAGAAATTGCTCTAAGGCAACATTATTTACTGCTTCCCTCCCTCCTAAAGAGTCAGAAATTTGACTATTTCATTCACCAGTTTCACTTTTGTTTTAAACCAGGTGCTTGCCAGAGTGGAAATAATTCATTTCAAGGTTCCTTCACACAGGGAAGTCTGAAAACAAATCCAGAGGAGAAAGTCTTACTTCAGTAATATAATGTATTATTGCCACTGTGATGTACATAACAACTAATAACATGCAGTTGTTTGCCAAGATTGTAGCAGTCTTAGGCTGATGCCTAGGAAAATTTTCCACAGATTGAGTAGAAAAGTGGTAGAATGTAAATAAATTACCATTGGATGTGAAAGGGAAAATAATGATAAGATCTGAATAATCCCATTGGTCTGATAACCAACTTTTCTCTTTTTGGCTCTTTGCTGTAGCAGATAGTAGCCGGTGCTTGTGCTTGGCTGTTGCTGACCTTGGCTGCATTCTTCTTGTGGCTAAGTACTACTAAGATACGCTCTGCTCTTCTCTCTCTCTCTTTTACCTTGTATAGGGTGGGGGAAGGGAGCAGAGAGGGGGAAGCTATTAGTAGCCCCCTGGTTTTGTCCAGGGGGTTCTTGTGTTGTTTATAAATTGTAAATATATGTAAATAGTGTGTATTTTTAATATATTAATTGAATTGCATATTTCTAGATTTTAGTGTGCTTGTAAATATAGCTTCATTTGCTTTCCAACTGAGCTAGTCTGGCAATTTTATTTGGGGGTGGTGGTGGTGGTGTGTATTTTCAACCCACCACACAAGATAAAAGCTTAGAAGAGTCTCAACTAAGGAGTTAAATCCCCACATCTCAACTTTACACTATATAAGGCTGGTCAAAAGTGTTTGGTTGCCAGCTGGCACGTGGTTGAGTGTGACCACAGACAAATAAGCAAATACTGGGGTTTGCTGTGACTAGTGGTATGGCTGATAAGATCTTTCTGTTTTGTATCTACCTTCTGACCCTGGCTCTTGCTAGAGAAACTCAGAGCTCTGTCTCAAAAACAGAAGCAAGCAGAAAGCTCACTACAGCGACAGCATACCCGATACAGCCATTTACAGCTATAAGCCTGAGGCTGCAAACTTGCATCAAAGTTAGCTTTTTAAAGGCATTTCAGTTTCAAAAATCATATGGTAGCCTGAGAGCTGAACAATCAGAACATCACATGGTTGCACAGATCTGGCGTGTATTTATTTTTGTGTCAAGGAAGTATATTAACAAACACACAAAGAGGCAGCGTGCAGCACTTGAATGTGTACTTTTAAAAAGCCCCTTGATTTTTTGAGTTCAACTCTCAAATGGAGATGGTGTGTGTCATAAATAACCTCTACCACATTCAATAACTCATGCACCTTTGTTTAACAGGAATGCTACCTCACTGCAACTTTATCCAGACCTTTGAGTTTACTGTGTATTACAAGAGATCCAGATTTCTAAACGGCAGCATGTGTTAAACCATCAGTGTATTGTGACAGTACGGGGATTGCTATAGTCAAAAGCTCAAAGACGTTCAACCTCAACACACAAAGTTCAGTGACAATATCTCTGTGCTCCTCTGCAGTAGGTTCTGTGAACATGTTCTTGGAGCAGATAGGTATTATCCAAAAAGGCAGCAGAAAAATTAAACCACCTTGATATTTTGCTGTCTGACAACACTAACAATCCCATGCTGTACCAGGAAATTCTGACTTCTACCAAGCAGGCTTGCAATATTGTCCCATTTGGCCTATTCTCCTGGGTCTCGAGAGCAATCCTCATTCCCTGCTTCCAGATTCCACTGGTAAAGAAACAAAGCAGCACTGTTCCCTGCAGCTGCATTTCTGTCTCTTCATTTCTCCTTGGACTTGCCAGCTGTGAAAAACTGTCACACAGCTCAGTCCATCCACAGTGAGCCTGCAGGATGGAGAAAGTTATGAACACAAAGCAAGCAACAGCCATCTCTAGCACATCTGATACTCACTGGGGTAATATAGGCTGAGACTAGAACACAGCTGAACTATGAGATTGTGCAATCTTAGTCACACTGTGGGTGTGACTAAGTAAGAAGTCAACTATTTTAAAATTTTTTATTTTTGTTTGGCTTACATCATTTATTTTTAAGTGCATTCAAGACTGTAAGACACTTCAACACTGTGATGATACCTGAGTGCACTCAGCATTGAACTGTTCGAGCACTCCACAGTCTTGAATGCAGTCATCCACAGCTGACACTCTACCAGGGAACTCAGTTAACCTCACTTCACCAATGGGGAATTGAGGTACAAAGATTCAGAACAAGAGCAACAAAGATACTTGAGAACACTGAGCTTTTTTATGGGTAGCTGGAGGATGCAATAGGCTAAGTTACAACTATACACTGAGGAGAGAGAAATACTCAGGCAGCTGAGCTGCTAAACTAGTTATTATGGGTGTGGTTGAAAGACAAGGATTTATTGATCCTCTGCTCTCAAGCAGGTATATTATCTCCAGGTACCAAGGGTTTTCTCTTTTGTTGATATCGCTAAGAACAGACAAAAGACCACAGAACCACAGAATGGTAGGACTTGGAATGGACCTCTGGAGATCATCTAGTAAAACTTCACTGCTAATGCAGGCACACCTAGATCAGGCTGCACAGGAAGGCATTGACAAGTGTTTTGGAAAGTCTCCAGAGAAGGAGACTCCATTGCTTCTCTGGGCAGACAGTTCCAGCAGTCTGTCAGCCTCAAAGCAAAAAGTTTCTCCATAAGTTCAAGTGAAATCTCTTGTGTTCTAATTTGTACCCATGGCCCCTTGTCCTATCACTGGACACCACTGAGAAGAGCCCAGCCCTATCGTCATGACCTCCACCCTGTAAAAATGTATATGCCTTGATAAGATCCCCACTCAGTCTTCTCTTCTCCAGGCTAGACAGCCTGAGGTCTCTCAGCCTTTCCTTGCAAGAGAGATGCTCCAGTCCCCTAATCACCCTTGCATCCCTCCATTGCACTCTCTCCAGTAGCTCCCCATCCTTCTTAAACTGGGGAGCCCAGAACTGGACACAATATTCCAGGTATGGACTCACCAGGGCAGAGTAGAGGGGAGGAGAACATTCCTTGACCTGCTGGCCACACTCTTCTTAATGCACCTTAGAATACCATTGGCCTTCTTGGCCTTGAGGGCACATCCCAGGCTCATGGTGAAGTTGCTGTCCACCAGCACTCCCAGGTAATACAAAGTGACGAGAGTTTTGTTTGATGGAACAAAAAACTCTTTAGATTAAAAGCTAAGTAATTACACTCCATACTTTGACACATGAATAAGGCCTAATCCCACTTCAGGTGGCTGTGGGGTTTTTTTTGTGGATTTGGCTGCAAGGGGGGTCCTGCCCAAAACTGGATGATTCACACAGAATCACAGAATGACCAAGGTTGGAAGAGACCTCAAAGATCATCGAGTCCAACCTGTCACCACAGACCTCATGACTAAACCATGGCACCAAGTGCCACGTCCAATCCCCTCTTGAATACCTCCAGGGCTGGTGACTCCACCACCTCCCTGGGCAGCCCATTCCAATGGTTAACAACTCTCTCAGTGAAGAACTCTCTCCTCACCTCGAGCCTAAACTTCCCCTGGCGCAGCTTGAGACTGTGTCCTCTTGTTCTGGTGCTGGTTGCCTGGGAGAAGAGACTAACTCCCTCCTGGCTACAACCTCCCTCCAGGTAGTTGTAGACAGCAATAAGGTCTCCCCTGAGCCTCCTCTTCTCCAGGCTAAACATCATTAAATAATGAAGCATCTCAAATCCGGGTGTTCCAAGTGTTAAGACTTGTGTCCTCACCATTGAGACATATCTCTTCCATCTGCTTGGATGGAGTTATGTATATTTTAAAGTTAAAAAGTAAAATTTTTATATAATGTCACACTTGTACATCCTGGTTTAGACCTGAAGTCTTGCTTGCAATCTTTCTATACCAGTAATGAACTGTGCCACCTGGCCTAATGAAGGGAGAATTTGCCCATTAAATGTATGAAAGCACAGAAGTGGACAGGGCAGAACCTCAGAAGAACATGAAATTCAAATTATGCTGAAGGAGGGAAAGATTTCCAACAGAGAAATCAACAAGTTTGCTTAATATAGCAGGGAGTTACAGCAAACCAGCCATTATCAAGGACTCATTCAAGGACTGAGAGAATTCCAATTCTTTTCACTTAAAATTCCAGCCTACAGTCTCTGATGAACTTCTTGTCAGCATAGCACGTGATTCTTGAAAACGTGGCTCTCATTTGTCTCCTATAAAGTCCATAGTAATTTTATTCATATAAATTCCAAAGAAATTTCATTCATCTGTTGAGGACAGGCTTCAAAGCTCTGACATTACTGTTATTCTTTATCTTCTTTCAGTCCAGAGAGGCATACATTTTCTATTTTCTCTCAGAAACAAAGATGAAGATATGCTTCATTTGTTGCCTTTCATGGAAAGAATCAAAACTGTCTCATCACTAAGGTTGGATTGGAAAATTCACACAAGAGCATGCAAGCAATGGCCTTGTGGGCCCCTCTGCAGTACTGGATGCACCCTCCCTAAAATGATCCAGAGATTTCCTAGAGTAGCACAGATGTGAATTTTGCCGTGGCAATTAACATGCAGGAACATCTCTGAATTAGTAACGAATGTTTAAACTTTTGGAGATTAGCAGGTAGGCTAAAAAAATAAACTGTTCTACCTGCATTGCAATTTAACCATGTACTGCCTAAAATCTCAGGCCAAGACCTTAAAACCTTTCCTTTGAAAGAGGCTGTGCTCCATGTGAAAAGACATAGACATAGCCGCAATTTGCAGTATCTTGTCAATTCACTACTTCTGAACATTCTTAGTCCCATGAAAACCACCTTGTCTGGAAATCAGTTGGAAAGGTGTACACAACTAACAAGATAAACATCATACTGCTCTTACACTGCACATTTCTAATGCACATAGCACAGCGAGACTCCAAAATAAAGATCCCAGTACTCTTATGGTATATTAACACACTTCCTGCAATATTATTGCTCATTCAACCTGCCTTTTTGCTTTAATAACTTCTCTTTAAAACTCTGTCCCACTAAAGTAGAAATTGATACAACTTTCACGATATTAAAAGAATCTGGATACAAATGATGGATTTTCATAGATACTATGAAAACAAACCAAAGGCAATGCCACAATTATTTGCTGAAAGACTGACCTACAACAAGGGAACTTGGGATCCTCCTTGCTTCAGGCACCTGTTTCAGAATGACCACTCTGTGAACAGAATATCCACAGCATTCTGAGAATGGCTCACTAACAGGAGTTATTTCTCTACTTAATACCTAATCTGCATAAAACATTTATAAATAACATTTTAGTCTTCGTTTACTGACAAGCTGTGATATGATAGTGTTGAGAGATGTGCCACTAGCTGGTGCTTGTTGCTGAAGTTGAAAACATTACAGGAATTAAAAAGGCAAACACATGCTATGGTACTTTCTTTAAAAAACCTTTAAAACATGTATTTTGGGAGTTATGGTTACTTATGGTTCGTAAGTTTTAGAAGAGTTCAACTCAACCAGATCTGACTGTCATTTGTCTATTTTTAACTGTTTGTGAACTTGATATGGATACTAAGAAAACAATTGGATATCTCTTTCTGTTGGTGGGCCTGAAGGTCAAAGTGAAAGACTTTGTGCACTCTTTGGAATGGATGCCTCTCATCTTTTTGACATGGATAATGTTTAAGCTTGCATTTCCTCAAGGGAACTACACTAACTAGCAAAAACGTTCAGGAGACACCTAGCAACATTAGGCCAACCCCTACAAACATACCAAAATATTTAAGAAAGCATTGGTAGAACAGTAGTAAAATAGTATCTGTTGATATAAAATTTCCAGACATTAAATTCCACATCTAACTTTTAATAACCAATAAATGCAGTTCTAAGCATGAAGGTGATAATAACCAGATATTATTGACTCGATGCAAGACGTAAAGAAGATTATCACAATTCAGTCTTCTGGGATCTAGACGGATGAAGGAAGAAGTTTACAAAGTGCAGCCAAAGACGGCAGAACAAATGAAACTGTGCCCAGGACTGCAAAAGCACAGATGTGCTTGCATTGACATCAGAGGAACAGCAAAGATGTCAAGGGCTGATTTACCTCCTTGAGTGGCACACACCAAATAGCATCTCCATATTCAATGAACTACCACCATTAAAGCTAGGTCAGCTATGACTATATGCCACCAATTTGTTAACACTCATCATTGAAACTATTTTTGAATGATAATTATGCAAAGTTTTGCTGCCTTCCTGGAAGAATGAAGGGGACAAAGCATACCTAAACACTGGTATTTAGCCTCCTCTCCCTATTTTACCAGTCCAAAAGATGCCACATTCAACCTTTACTGTACTTCTGAAGCAAGCCACTTTATTTAAATGGTGTAAAGTAGGACTTTAGCAAATGACACCTTGGTAAAGAAATTGTCTTAAACCGTAACTAGGTATCATCATTTAAGTATAATTGAAAATGTTAAAAGACCATAATCTACTTCTCCAAAGTGTTTCTCACTATATTTGTACTAGTAGCATAGCAGATTACCTTAATTTTCTATAGTAACCAGAACCTCCCCCTCCCAAACCAGTATGTTAGTTTTACTACAAAGTAGTAGTCCTCTTCCTTATTTAGGTTAAACAACTGTAACAGTGATGCTTACAGAAGTACAATAACATCAAAATCCCTTGGCTATGTTTTAAGAAATTTGTAGAATCAGTGCATCCACAAATCTATATTCAAAATGCATATCGCATGTTTACGATGCCTAATGCACACTTGCGTCACTTAAGAGTTGCACACAACAGCACATGCAGTAAGAAACTGTTCAGCAGAAAATGCCCTGGTAATCAGATGACCATGACAATTTAAGCCTTTTGAACAATTAACATCTTTCACAACATTGCTAAAAGCATTAATGAAAATTGAAGTGTGAAAAATGTACATTCTTTATTCTGCTCTTTAGGTACAGAATAAAACTTAACTTTTCAGAAAATAGAACTATAGCTACAGCTTTGAGAGCTGTCAGTTTGCTTTTGAGGATAAAGTACATGCATTCTTTCCAGTTACTTTATTGCACACAATGTACAGTTATAAATGATGTTTTATTTACATGTGTTTTGGCAATGTCCATGGTTTGTTTTTTTTTCCCCTCAGAATACATTATTTTGCACCAACAAAACCTTGAATGTTTCACACAAACTGCTATAATACAAGTCGAAGGATGTATGGATATGTATTTTGTCTTGCTGTTGTTTTTTTCCAATTAATTCTTCTGTTTCAGATCTCAGTTATCTTTGCCTTAGGAATCAGATTCCTCCCAATTCATCTGTTGTCAACGACGGACATCTGAACTACTGGCACCAAGAAACTGCCACTGCAACCTGCTGTGCCTAACACCCACCTCCTTTGCAGAACCATAGCACCTGCAATTAGTGCATAGGCATGTAGAAGGAAGAGCACTACTTCTGTTAACCAGTTTGATTCCGCATTGATTACCATGTGGTAAGGTTGTGGTTCATGTGTTATTTGGATAGCGTTTTAGCAAAATACATCAAATACGCTAATATAAAAATAGAAATGCCAGTAACAATTATGTTTTTCCAACCTTAGGAATGTCTTACTCAAATTCCAATCTGTACAATGTGCTGTTTATGACTGCTATTTTTACCCAGACACAAGGACCTAAGTTGGGTATACTCATGCTTCTTAATGGATTGCGAGTCACTTCAATGTTTTCCTGTATTTTCACGGCAGAACCCTTTATAAAGCAAGAGTACAAGCTGGGAATAAGCAATCCATTACATGCAGATTTTGGACATACTTTTCGAAGGTATGTTCAAATAAAGTATCTGTATTTTCAGTATATGCTGCTCATCAAAAACATACTAAAGACGTCCCTGAAGACTCTCCATGAAATACACTCTGATGGAGAACACATTAAAAAACACTCTCAGAGAAACAACATTTGTTGTACTTTGGTACAAGTTCACTTCTCAGAAGTAGATAGCATTGCTCGCATTCTACTTTGAAAGGGTCTTTGAAGTTCTGTGAATAGAAGCATTCTTCAATATAAAATACTTATCTTTTGTCCCATCTGAGTAGTTTCACCTAAATGAGAGAGTGCTTCAGAGTTTTCATGTGTGTCTCTGACAAAATTCTTTAGGAATAGAAATTATTGGCTTTGAAATTACACTTGTACCATTAATCCAATCAAAAGGTCCTGATGTTTTCTGCTGTATTTTTTTAATCCCCTGTCTGTGGGGTTTTTTTAGTATAACAACACATTTATGATCTGTTGATCTGTTAAATTAAAAAAAAAAAAAAAAAAAAAAAGTCTGTACAAGTGAACCTCTTCTAAATGCATTATTTCAGTTGTACCTATGTTTTTGTACAAGAAAGCTACATGCCATTAGAAAACTAACAAACATTTTCTCCAGAGCTACAATATTATGTTCCATAAAGATGCATTCTATTTTATTAGCAGTTTTACTAGCAATATCAAGAACTTTTAAAGTTTTGTATTGAATGGACTTCAAGATAAGTAGATTAAAACATCATAAATTAAAGGCATTTCAACAGATGCAAAGCCTCCTCATCTGAATTTTTTACTATCTACAAGAAAAAATAATAGGCTTTCACAAGAACTGTTGATACCTGAAGTTATCTACATAGAGGATCTCCCATGACATTATTCACAATTACCATCCACTTAAGATTACAGATCTAAGGGGATGACCCAGGATATGTAAGAGAGCCTCAGACAGAAGAAACTCTATGAAAGAGAAATGTTTCTGCAAAAAATTATTTGCATAGATGTGTATTCAAAACAGCATTTTCACCATTTAAATTCCCTGCATTCATGTTCCTACAGTCATCCACAGGGAGAAAGATCACATAAAGGCAGCCCTGGAATTCGAAATGGCTGTGCTTGGTAATTTAGTGAAAGGTCTATTTTTGTATTTTCTGCAGTCATTAAGAAATGATCCAGTTTGACCTCTGGCTTACAGAAACTGTACTCCCCTGAGCTAGGCAATACTTGTAGACTATAGCAGATCTACAAAAAAAAAAAAAAAACCCAAATACAAAACCCAAACCCAAAACAAAGAAACCCCCAAACACTGAAGAAAATAAGGCACTTCTGGCAAGGAAAAGCCCTGGAGTCTGTATTTCACTGTATGCTAATTCTGTCCAGAAGTATTTTGTGCTTAGAAATGTCACATGATGCAACAGTCAATCAGGTGCCAAAACCAACAAATCAGATTACTGTACGATTAACTGCTGTTTTCTGAATGGTTCAACAAAGAATCAAACTGGTTTCTGTACACTGCCACAATTTACCAATATGCTGGGAATCTTTGCTCTTTTGCTGTGAGCAGAGAGTCATTATTTTAGAGAAAGAAAAAGAAAGTGTGGAATTAGTAATGCAGATGCTGAAAGGCAAGTGGCAAGACTCTACAAGAAGAATGCCTCGAAAAATGCTACTTTGTTCCCGTTTCCACTGGCACCTATTCCCCAAGGTAAAAGGCCAGAATGACCAAAGCCAGTTTAACAGTAGTGTGCAGAATGTCAGCCGACAAACAACATAAAAACAAGTCACGTTGTGTTATCTGTGGTCACGTTCTTCAGGGTTAGTCCAGTAACTCAAGACTTTACATTCTTCCGTCTTTATTTTTAACTTCAATTAAACATATAATGGTTAATAAACAGACATAGTCCAGAGTTAGTAGGTTGGTATTATAACATTTATTAAAATAATGCTATGGGTTAATAGAAACAGCAAAGAACCAAAGAATTAAAATGCAAGCTATGTAAAAACCCAACTAAAACCCAAATATGTCTAATGTATTCATCCAGGAGCTAACTAAAACCCAAGAAAGACAACACTCCCAATATAATAAAGTACTGCAAAACAATTGGCAATTTTTCAGTTATCAAAATCGTGGGTTTTGCATTTTTGTATCCTTTTTTTCTCAATCAGGAAAAAAATTCTTTTGAATGTTATATAACATACATATAAAACAAGATAGAAAAATACATTATAAACTTGTAACAATGGCTGTAAATACATTATCTTACATGTTTCTCATAGGCAATAGGTTGGTTATGGTACATACATAGCATGAAACTACTAAGATAATAAAGAATAGACAAATACATGTCATCTGTACGGTTACATACAAGCGACACTCCCATCTACCCACTCTAAAAAAATTACATAATACTGTCAGAAAGAAGTCTTAAAACTACTTATTTTAATAAAGAAAAAGTCATTAAAGAATGATAATACTGAGAACCAAGGCATTCAGAGATTTCAGAAGTCATGCTTTTTTTTTCCTTAAGCTGATCCAAAATTTTGTCAACTAAGTTTTCAAAAGTTTGTTCAGAGCAAACATTACTTTCACATGTCACACATCTATTTCTTACACTTCCCCTCCCCCTGTAAAAGACCTT